>JBCJKF010357490.1:0-14224 GCA_039654545.1 Plocamopherus ceylonicus | reverse complement strand
CTTAAGTTTCATTCTAATATCGTCCTGCTGTTTGGAGAAATCGGTGCAATCAAACCTAGCGTAAAAAGTGTTCAGCTCGTCAACATACTTCACTTTGGGCGTTTTCACTTTTTTTTTCTTCTCTATGATGCATTTTTTATAACAGGGCAAGATGTGATAAACTGGCATGGCATTGCAGAGGAATTATGTTAGTCAAGTTGATGTGACGTTTCTTTTCATACTGCTAGTCTTGCCTAAGGAATTCTGTGTGTACCGAATTCAAATGCAGATTCTGAAAGAGTTTTCACATGCAGTTAGAAAAATGTCAAATACCACACTTAAAGCCTTGCTCACACAAAAATTGAACAATCCACTAGGGACAGTAGAGTACAAAACCAGCAGATGAACTCTCACGTAAATGCAAATGAGTGACTATGGCCAGCCTAGGCGCTGGTGCAAAGGAATAATAAACTGATTAAAGAAAAAGTTATTTAACTCTGTACTCCATGAGCTGATGTCAATTAAGGTGTGGTAAATATCCTATAGGCCCTTATGCCAATGGTAGACTGTCCAGCAAGGAGAGGTCCTTTTTATCACTTTGAAAGGGATAAATGCTTCAGTTTCAGGGAGTCTGCGCCCTTGCGTTCAAGCACTAAAAATTAGACTGATTTAACTTTTCTCTCATTACTTATTTTATTGATATGTCCAAACTATCCAAGCTGATTTATTTTATCTTTTGATTTTATGTCATTTACTTAAGCTGTATCTCTTATTTCTGATTTTGTCAAGAGTAGACTTACTTTTATCCATTCTTACCATTCACATTGATACAATTAATTATTATGGAACAGTCAGTCAAGTCACTTGAAAGATTTGAAATCAATAGAAAATTTTAAGGAAACGTGTGAAAAGCTTATTGAACATTGAAGCTCCAGCTATTAAGCGTGCAGCGTCGTGGTCTAGTGGTAGACACTTGAGCTGAAGACTGAGAGGTCAGAGTTTGAATCCCGGTCACGGGCGCCATGTTGAGTCCTTGGAAAAGGCTCTTTACACACATTTTCTCACCACACTCAGGTGTAAAATGAGTACCTGGTTGTTATCAGCGTTGTCTAAAAAATTATACTAGCACCTAACAGGCAGCTTGTCTCGTCCTTCATGTTATGTATTGCTGTTGGTTAGGGACGATTTGTAAAGCACTTAGGGCACATTAAGTGGATATTGCGCTATATAAAAGGCTTTTATTTTATTTTGGTCTTTTTTATTATAAAGGAATAAGATTTTGACAATGAAACTATGCACCCAGCTAGTACAAAATATCCATATGCAGTGACAGTTTTATTTGTCATGGAAATGTTTTATGCTAATGGGCTATCAGAATTCTATGTTGTATTAATTTGATTAAAATACATTTCTGTTATTGTATTTTTTCAGCTTTGGGCCTTACTACATTTCATCATGCCAACTCTATTTGATTCACATGATGAATTTAACGAATGGTTTTCAAAAGATATTGAGAGTCATGTTGAGAAACAGTCAGGCATTGATGAAAGTAAGTTTGTTGGGTTTTTTTTTTTTGTCTCTGTGGTTGTGCACATTAAAATAAATTTTACAAAGGAATATCTTTAAATCTGAAATTATGTTGATGTCTTGTTATAAATAATTATATGTTTACCAAAAGGTAATAGCTTTTCCCAAGGTAATAACTTTGTAGCAGAAAAATCAAATAATTTTGATGAAGTCCTTTTTCGTTTATTTTTTAGATAGTAGTCCTTTCAAGCCATTCGGCTTATAGGGATAGAGCTTATCCCGGTTTCTGTAGCATGAAGCGGACAATGACAGATTAAATCTATCACTTTCTGAATAGGATGCTAGTCTATTGCAGAATACTTTCCAAGCGGAAACTGTACCCATTTTTACCTGGGTTGAGTGAAGCAACAGGGATGAATTTTCTTGCTTGAGGAAAAAACGCATTTCCCTACGGCGGTTTGAACCCGTGACCTCTCGGTCCGAAGCCCAACGCTCTGTCTGTAGAGCCACTACGCCCCAATTTTTTTTTTAGATAAGTTGTTTATAAAATCACACAGATTACTTATGCATTTCATAAATGGTTGCAGTCATGATGCAGTTCCCTTCTTCGGCTCTTCTTTTTTTGCTTTGGCACTCCATATTTCTTTTCCTTAAAGACTTATTTTTTTAAATAAAATTTATCAACAGACCAATTGTCAAGATTGCACATGATTCTGAAGCCATTTATGTTGAGAAGGGTGAAGAAAGATGTCGAAAATGAGCTATCGGACAAGGTAAGCTAATATAAGAATGGTTGTCTTCCTTGTCAGTCATTGTTGTAGAGTCTGTTGTTCAGGGCATTCAAAGTCACAGGAATATCAGTGGCAGACGAGCAGTTAATGGATCACAAAGCAAAATAATGTCAAGTTTCATATTCTCTCAATATGTTGCTAATTGTTATGAATGTTTCATCATTTTATATTCTATCAGATTGAAATTCTAGTCTACTGCCCTCTGACCACACGACAAAAACTTCTTTATCAAGGCATAAAAAACAAAATCTCAATTGAGGATCTTCTGCGTTCATCGACATCCTCCACTTCATCAGCCCAGTCCACAACGAGTAGCTTGATGAATATTGTTATGCAATTCAGAAAGGTACATTTTCTTTTGGTGCCTTGAATGTACGTTGAATTTTAGTTATATTGAATTTTAGTTGTGTAGATTGTATGGTAATATTGTTTTGGTGATCACAAGAATTTGTTTGACCATGTTAACATTGCATTCCTGTACTGAGAAAATCTTTTGGAGGTCAAATGGATGAAGAACATTCATTTTACAATTTTTTTTCTAGGTGTGCAATCATCCCGAGTTATTTGAAAGAAATGAACCAAAGTCACCATTCTTCCTACCAATTCAGCCCTTTACCCTCCCGAAGTTGGTTTACAGGGAAGGTGAGAAAAAAGGTTTATGGATAAAGAAAATTGCTCTCATGATATGAACGGAACGGAATCCTTGTTTGACTGGGAAGTTTAATTTTATTTTGAAAGGCATGGCTCACTATTATATACCCATTTATTCCAAGTTGCTCCCATTCACCTGAATGGAAACATAATTTTTCTTTCGCTTAGTCTTTCATATAAATCTAGCATCTGCGTTTGTCACAGTGCTGCGCTTTTTGGCATTTTTTGGCCAGCCGCGATTTTTGGCTTTTCTCTCTTTTGTTTGCTAAAATCAGAGTGCAACAAGTTCTGGTGCTGTAGATCAAGTTATGTCTTTCAGTATATTGCTATATACACACCGTCACAGAGAGTTGAAAGCTTGAAATTAATGGTAACTTTTTTGGCAACTTTTGCCATTTTTTGTGGCAACTTTTTGGCAACTTTTTGGGGAAAAAATGGCAACAAATGCAGATGCTAGATAAATAACAATATTGACAATACATACAAATGATAAGCACACATATTAATCCACGTTTTCTTGAGCTATGAATCAGAAAAAGTTCCTCTTCAAAAGCAGTTGAATGGCAATAAAAACTTGTTAAAAAGATCCTTTTTCCCTTTTTGATTTTCAGGTTTACTGGAGACTTCTTTGTCAAGTCTTCTACACATTGTGTTCAATAAACTCTATATTTTTTCACCTGATAATGTCCATGGATCTCTCTTTCATTCACAATCACGTGAGTCAACTGTTGGTCTTGTTTTACTTTTGCGTACATTACATTTATTGTCACGTTAATTTTGTAGGCTTTAGATGATTCTGCCCGGTTTTTTTGTTGTATTTATAGATTTTTGAAAATTTCCTGTAATTGAAGTGTATTTGACATGTATTTCAATCATTTCCCCATCAATAACTGTGTGATCTTCTTGCCTTTCAGATATGCCAAGTCATGTAAATAGCTGTTTCTCATTTACTCGTCTCATGAACATCTCTCCCAAAGAACTGTACGATCATATGTATGGCGGAATGCTTGTGAGGTGAATAGCAAGTAATTCATTTAAAAATGACCGATTATTTATTGTATAGGAATCATACATATAGGGTGGCCCCTCCAGAAAAGGCCTCCAACTTTATAAGACGATAGTGTTACTATTTGGAAACCCGCACTCACGAATAAATTAGCTGACATATAAAACAAGGTGGCGCTTCAGGGATCCAAATATGTGAAAATCAAAAGGTGCCAGATCAGGACTGTGTGGTGGATGTGATATGTTTCCCATTTATACTTCTTAAATAAGCCAATCTTTTGTGATCTTGGCCGCGTGGCGTTGCATTGTCGTGTCGCAGAACAATGCCCTTCCTTAGACGACCAAATCTTTTTCGGAGAATGGCTCCTCTTAGTCTAATGTTTCACAATAGGTGGTGGCATTAACAGTTAATCCATGGGGCAAAACATCTAGAAGCAGAATGCCTTTTGCATCCCAAAACACCGTAGCCATGACTTTTTTCACAAAGTGATTAAGTGTTGACGCTTAAATGTTTTGGCTATATTGGAGGATGGGTGTTCAAGTCATTTAGCCTTTCGTCTCCTGTGATCATATGTTTCAGAAATGTTTCACTGTGTAAGGGTTCTCATTTGTGTCACCACCAGGTCCCATGTTGTTGTTGCTCTCCTCCCTGTATTGAAAAATCAGAGTACAGCTCTGACTTCCAACTTTGACAAATTCTTTAAGGTGGTCGCTATCTTTGCCTGGTCATAAAAAATACATCCGGACATTGCGGAACTTAAAAATTTGAGTTAAGGAAGTGCATTAGTGCAAAAAGCAACTATAATTTACTGATAAAAAAAAATCATAGTTAGTTCTCGAGATATCGGGAAAACCCGTTATTATTTTCTGGACAAGTCTTGTACCTGAAGCCTTTACTGGAAATTAGTGCAGAAGGGTGGCTTCCTTTCAATTTGATATGCTATTTCAAAGTGAGCAAAGTATCATGAGGAAAATAAATTGTGGATTTGGTGTCTCAAAGAAAACGTTATTAACACCTTGACTTGTGGGATATATGGGCGCCTGGGCAATATTTTTGTTAGAGAGTTAAATCTTGCTCATACTGATACATGGACCTTTATGGTAATGAAATATAACCACCTTTTGTTTTCTTTTGTTTTTTTAATAAATGGTGGAAAAAACTATTGTTGAAACAATTTCAGACAACAATTGCATTTATCCGATTTTCTTACCTTTGAAATGCCCTCCAAGTATTGAATACAATCTTGAGAATCAAAGCAGGAAAGCCTAGATCTAGGTTAGAGCTAGATCTAGATCTACACTTCCACTACTGTTATTCCTAGGCCTAGTCTTAAAAACACTATAACTTAGATCGGCATCTAGGTCAAAGTTAGTGCTCAGATACTTAGGAGAGGGCAAGTAAATGACAATAGAAAAGTATTTAGTTGAGACTGACAAAGTTCTGTGCAATAATTCTAGCAGGCGAGATACAGTTTACAATTATTGATGGAAAAATTATGTTCAGTTCAATTTTGTGTGTTATGATAATCTCATTTTCAATTAAGGATAAAAGAATGGCGATGGCAGAGCTTGCTTTTTTCTATTGTCATTGGACTTTTTCAATGAAGCTTCTGATATCCAATTTCCATGATATTGTTCACTGTGACATCCCTGTACTGTATATCTTATAACTTTCGAATCCTTGGATCAATCAGGCTCAAAATTTCTCTCAGTGTAGGAAATTAATTTATTTCGTGATGTTCCAAAGCTTCTTAAAAGTTAGACAGTGACAATGGTATACAGTACTTGCTGGATTCTTGCACGCTAAAGGGCGTGCAGCTTCGGGGACTTATTTAATAGAAAAAATGTGGTAACCGGGCTGCAGATCTGACGATTGGCCCCTAAGAGTGAAAGCCATGAAACCAGTGGTTATGTCTTTTTTTTCATCTGTAAGTAGACCTCATACATTATATAAAGCTCTGGGAACTACCCATATACATAATTATCACATTTTTTTTCTTCAGATGGTTGGGTGTATTTCTTTTGATGAAAGCTGCATATAGAATACACCAATACCTCTTTTGGCAAGAAACAGCATCCTCCAGGTAATCAAATAAATGAACTGTGTAAATAGTATTTATGCCATTATTATATGGTACATCTGAATGGACATCTAGTTACTGCGGGGAAAAAGTGATTTTTGTAAGAGGGACGGACAGTCAAAAAGAAAAGATACAATATCCACAACATAATATATATATAAAAAAGATATGTTACCTACACTGAGGAACAGTTTATTAAAATCTTTGTTTGAGAATACTTGTCTTTGCTGCTTAGCACTGCATCTGATGATCTAAAGACATATTATTATTAATGACCTCAGGAATAAACCTTTAGGTGCCATGGACAATTTGACAGGCTAAGAAAAAAATAATAAAAGCTAGCCATATGCGCAAGGGTTTGAGGCCATTCTTGTGTACAGTCTCTCAATTGATCTTTGATTGTCATGAAGACATACTAATTACAGCTGACAGATTTGGATCGTCTGCTCATATTAGTGTGTGTATTTATATTGATTTAGGCAAAATTTGGAAAGCATTTGTGAAGGAAAAGTCTGGATCTGTAGGGTTTGTGTTTGAGGTCATTGTCCTCTGTTTTGTTTTTTGTTTTTTAAATTTGTATTATATTGTCTTTTATTGCTGTTAAAACAGAATATGGATCCAAATGGCTCTGTATAATTCCTATTTATGAGCAGAGAAAATGGGATCAAGTTTTTTTTTCCTTGAAGAAATGTTCCATTACCATCATTTTAACGTACCTTTTTTTTTTTTTATTTGTCGTTTCAGCATGCCCACCATCAGATCTTCCTTGTTGTTAGAACCTCTCAGAACATGCAGTGCCATTAATATTCAGTTGAGTCCCGTCCTGAAAGATCTTGTCTTCACCAGCCATACCTCCAGATTTTTCTCCCATGAAAGTGTGGTCCTTCACTATATCCCTGAGACTTTTAATCACTGCCAGATTCGTTTGCGGAAGTCTCACCATTTGAAGAAGAACCCTCTCAGTCCCCCCAACTCTCCTACAAAGGTTTGTGTTGTTTGATTCTCCTAAGTAATAATTGTTATTGTATACTATATTTGTAGGCTTTCATGTGCACTAAAATATGAAAAAATTGACAATGTTAAAGTTTCTGGAGTTAAAGGAAAGCATAGGTTTAAGTATAAATATGCCTTACTTGACTTTGGGGCCTTCCACTGTCTAGTCGTCTGACATGGCTGCCTTGGCCACCCTTGTGATCTTAGACGTCAGTGATCTCCTTTGCCCTCGATTGTGTGCTGTGGCTCTCATATTGATTAGGTTTGATTTTGATTTCAGCTCAAGAATGGTGTTCAGAGGAGCTAGGTCTTTATTAAGTATAATTGGCAGTGTTGTTATTGGTCTGCCTCTGTATTTCTGTGCTAGCCCTGAGAAACGCATTTTCATCACTTGGTTTGCTGGTATGTCATTGTCTCTCCTGAGTATGTGGCCGAAAAGGCGCCATCTGCTGTAGGTGATGGAATTGTATAGAGGCTTCTCGTCACATTTTTCATACAGTATAATACGGCAAAATTTAAAATCTGTTGTCATGTAGGGAAGTAAGGCATTAGACTCCTCACTTTTTCCATTTGGGTCATTGTAGTCATTTTTGAACATTTGCAGACAAAAGTCACCTTGCTATGTGGATATACACCCCTATTTTATTTCAGCATTACAAGTTGATTTTCCTTGTGGCTTAAGCCTATAGATTTAGAGCCTAGCATTTATTATGATGGTATAGATTTATGTTATAGACATGGACATAGCAGATGTTTGCATAGAAGACTATAATGCAACATGCAGTCTTACAATTTTCTTTCTGTGACTGCGGAATATCAGTAAGTTTCATAGGCAATTCCTCTTCCATTTGTGTTTTTCATTTCAGTCTCCAGTACGCAGCCCAATTGAAGATCCATCCCTCAAGCTTCATCCACACAGGTTGCGTCCCTCAAGGTTGTTAAGATGTCAGAAGACTTACTTGCCTGCATTTTTCTCATTACTTATTCCAAAGGTGAGATCTTTAGAATGCTTGATGCCAGCTGATTTTTAAAATTTTATTCTTTGTTGGGGTTATTTGTATGTCCATTTTATTGCTTCCTCAACTATGAGGATTCTAGTCATCTCACTTCACCTCTAGTGTTTTTCTTAACATTGTTTTTTGCGTGTTTATTCCTAATCTATTTTAAATATTTGATTTTTGTTTTTGTTTTGATTATTATTTGTTTGTTTTATGTTTCAGCAACATGAAGTGATGTGTATTTTCCTTGTGAAATTCAATTTAATTCATCTTATTTTGTGAGCGATAATGTCTTGCATGATTTAAAATTGTACTCTCTTCAATTTCTGAAAAATAAGAAAAAAGAAAAATAATAAAGATAGTAATTTTAATGAAGTTCATTGTTGTATTAATGTTCTATGACTAAACAGGTGGCTTGTCCAGGAATGAAGCAGCATGTGATAGACAGGAGTGCAGAATGGGAACGCGTAAGGTCTGAAAATTGTGGAACTTTGGAGGCAAAGCAATCATTACTTTATGGTACTCAAGAGCAGTATGTCTCTACCAGGTGGTCATCCCACTTCTTTACTCATCAAATGCCAGGTGGCCTCTATGCCCTCCAACCTCATTTTGGATGGAACAATATAGTGATACCAGGTATGTTATTGTGTTTGGCTTACACGTTGATTTTGTTTGGTCTATAGTCAAATTAATTATCATGAAGTAAAATCTTTATCAAAAGTATATTGCTTTGGCCTATAAAGGATAATTAAGGATGAGACCAGACAGTTGAAGTTGAGTATGTGTGGTCTTTCTTATTTTTCCCACACCTTATAAAAGATATTACCTAGGCTGCGATTCTTATTTATTCAATAATGCTCTCTCACACATGGAGTTTTCTTTTAGGTGTGTTTAAGTCAAGAAAACAAATCAAAGAAAGACAAAATGAATGTGAAACTAAAAGTAATTAATGTACAAAACAAATCCAAGTTTAGAAAAAAACAAAAACCCTTATACAACTATGTTAGAAAAGTTTAAATAACAAAAGAATGTTGCAAATAAAGCGTAAAACAAGTTTTCGTTCATGTAAATTATGCACATTGATATGAATTTTTTTCAATGTGAAATAGTCATTCTGAAAATATCATTCCATGCGTATTTGTTTTTGAGATATTTCTTTGACCATTTTTCTTTCAGATAAAGAATCCTTAGTGAGTGATGCAGGAAAATTATATGTTTTGGATTCATTGCTGCAGCGTTTGAAGGATGATAATCATCGTGTGCTGATATACTCTCAAATGACAAGGATGATTGATTTATTGGAGGTGAGCATTCCCTTATTTTCTTTTATTTCTGTAGAGCTACCTCCCCTTGTCATGCAAGGAACATTTTTTTAATAAGTCGAGAATTTCACAAATTATTTTAAAAGAATTGAATGAGAAGGAAATGACCTCATGTTTAGTAGATGAAAATAATCTTAATTTGGGCATGAAAAGACAATATGAAAATATAGAAGTTTTAAGAGTCAAGGAAAAGATAACATTTAAATCCTCAAAAATAAGAAAAAAACCTGATGTGATACATGCCTGTTACATTTCAACATTCTGTGGTCTTTTCACTACTTTTAAAGCATTTATTTCATTTTTGATTGGAGTGACCTTGAAATTTTTTGCTCAAATATGATTGGTATGGGTAGTTCACTTTAAATTTTATATTGAAATACTCAACAATAACATTCTGTAAATGCTTTTTCCCCCAGGAATATATGTGGTACCGAAAACATACTTACATGAGACTGGATGGTTCTTCGAAGATATCTGAGCGGCGTGACATGGTTGCAGACTTTCAGACAAGATCAGACATTTTCGTTTTCCTTCTCAGCACAAGAGCTGGGGGTCTTGGAATTAACTTGACAGCTGCTGATACTGTGAGTAGCATTATAACGAATTCTCCTCTAAGATGAGCCAGCAACCCCCCCCCCCCCCCAAAAAAAAAAAAACAAAAACAACAAAAACAACAAAAAACCCTAGCAAAAATCAAAACAAAAAACGAAGAACCCCCCACCCCCACAAAACAAACCCAGAAAAGAAAGTTAATATTCAAATGCGGTAGATTATTTTTATTATACGTCATCTTGGACAAAGCTGCTTCCGAATGTTGTTTAGGGTGAATGCCATCCTCTGCTTTGAAATGTTGGAAAATCAAAAACTTTGTTAAAATACGAATACTTTCTTATCTGCCATTTTAATTTGTCATGTTTAAACAATAAACTTATAGAGTCACTATGACCTCCATTTTGAAACTTCGATTCACTGGTTTCTCCCATCCATTATAGCGAAACATGAACTAATTGCCACCTACAATGTTCCAATTGAAAATTGAATCAATGTTCTGTTAGTACGCCCCAGGAGACCAATTCTTGTTTATTAAGACAGATAAATTTTGAGTTTCAACAATACAGACTGTAAATTAAACTGCATAATCGAAAAGAATATGGGTAGTTCTAACTAACACTGCTCAGGTGTTCCCTGAAATTGATGTTTGGTTGTCTCTTGTGTCACTGTTCAATGCGGGAGATTATGGTAGGGCATAAAAATTCTACTTAACAAAACTCCACTTAAAGCATTGTAGAATGTTTTTGCTTTTTACACTGATAAAACTTGGAAATTTTATACTTTTGTAGGTGATATTCTATGACAGTGACTGGAATCCAACAGTGGACCAACAGGCTATGGACCGTGCTCACCGTCTCGGTCAGACCAAGCAAGTTACTGTGTACAGACTCATATGTAAGGGGACTATTGAGGAGAGGATCCTTCAACGTGCCAAAGAAAAAAGCGAGGTCAGCTTCTAGAAGGTTCTAGCTTTTTTCGCTGAAAACAACATGTACTTCGGGGTTTGTCTGAAATTTAGGTACATGTCAAAGACATGTAGATAGATATCCACTTTATTCACACATCAATGTGGAACCAATTTATGTCCTTATTAAGATGTGCACTTTTGATCATTTCAATGCCTGCCAAATAATAAGATAAGGAACCTAATAGGGTGTGTTTAAAATAAAATTTCAAATTGCATTCATCTTGTTTTTATGGATGCTTTCCTGAATAGCCATAAAATTCTTAGCTGTTTCACCTCTCCATTTCCCCCCCTTTTCTTTGCAGATTCAGAAAATGGTGATATCTGGAGGCAATTACCGGCCTGACTCGTTGAAGCCTCGGGAGGTTGTATCACTGCTTATTGATGATGAGGAAATGGAGAAAAAATGTGAGTTGTTGGCATTTCATCAACAGTTTTAGAAATTGTCAAATTTTGGGTTTTGTTTGTTTCATTACTATCGTTTGAATCTCGAGTGTTACCAAGAATATGTCTCATTTTTCTACCCTCCCCTCCCCACTATTACCAATAGAGTACTCTAAACTGAGAACAAACAGTAATATTTATTTTTATTTTTCAGTGCTAACCCGAACATTTGAGAAAGTTGGTGATGATCCAAATCTTGGTACAATTTTTCGAAAGCGAAAGAGAGAATACAAGGTAAGTGACTTCTGCCTAACTTATAATGAATTAATTCTATGTTAACTTATTAACAGTTAATTTGTAAACTCAGCTTACACGCAGTCAGCATATCTTCCTTTTATAGTGAAATGAGACCAACTGTTGATTGAAATTTATAATCAATGTCTTCTTGTACATAGGTTTGCATTTTATTTTATATCATCTTTAAAAAAACAACAATTTTTACCATTATGGTATACCAGAGTGATTCCTCTGTTTATGGCAATTACATGTTGCTTTTATTTTATGTGTTTTACCTAGAAAAGAGAAGGTACAAAGAAGAAAAAGCAGCAAGAAACACCAGTGGTTGAAGAAAACAACATCACCATTGCTGCTCCAGACACCGAGTCAGTTGCCAGTCGAGATTCCCTCTCCATGCCTGCAAGCCCTCAGAGTGTTGTGAGTAGTTCTGAACACAACTATGCAGAGCATAGGCAGTTTTACAATAGCTAAAAATTCTTTTAGAATGAAATGTATGAGTGTTCCAGCTATATAAATTGACTTTTTAAATTTTTTTATAAGGATAGTAGACATTTAAATATTTTCTTTCCCTTTTCTCATTCTCAATCTTCTCCTTTCCCATCTCCTTCGTTTTTTTTTTTTGGGGGGGGGGGGGGGGGGAGGTTACACCCCCCGACCCTCCCCCCCCTTTCACCCTACACTCAATGATAATTAATATACTTTTATGCACGTCGTCATCAAATTGATTATGATGTAAGATATTAAAATACTGTTCACTTGTTTTGTCCATGTAAGATGTCTGTTGGCAGTGAGGCCCTTTCCCTCTCAATGCAAGATGATAGCAATGATGGTGGTTTGGTCATTGTTGATGATGCTCACACCCTCTTCCCACCAGGTAAGGGGATGAATTACTTGACTTAGAGCCTTCCGTAGAATAGTCCTCTGAATATTTCATTAGGGCTGCTTTATATGTCTTTCCACTCTGCCCAATATTTAGAGATATGTGTTGCAATTTTTCTAGGTCGTTAGTTAAAAAATGGTAAGGAGAACCAAACCAAACTTGATTGCCTGGATGATTTAGAAAAACCTTCTTTCAAGTAAATTTAGACATCGAAGGTCTCTGGTCTGAAGCCCGAGGTTGTAGGTCTAGCATTAAGAGACCTAGATGTAACCAGGGTTTATGCTTAGTGCCTTGTGTGCCCTTTAAAGAAACAAAGGAAGGTGTGTCTGGAGTTCCATTCACTATTTGAGTAAGTTATGGGACCTGGATTTTTGGCTTGGGGTAAATTTATAAATGCTCACTTTAATATGGCCTCATTCAGTTGAAGTATCTTTATTACATTTACTTTTTACCCATAGAAATAGTATTGTTATAATTGTTCATACATTTCATTGAATTTTGTTATGTGTGGGAGTTTTTAAATTGTGTTATAAGAATTCATTTGATTTATTTGGGTGCGTTTAAACATACAGTGGAACTTCGGTATAATGTACCCGGGTTACAATGTACACTCCGCTATACAGTACGTTTTTTCTAGGTCCCTGAGTCCCAACACTAGTTTTTTTTTTCATAAATTGCTTGGTCTATAACATACCCTGCTAGAACGTACTTTTGGATGCAACAGTTGATTTCAGAGCTCCATTTTGGATAAAGTACCATTTCTACAATGTACTTTTGCTTCTTGGCATCAAAATGAATGCTAGTCAATGAAATCGTATCGCTAGAAAGTAGACATTCTGTCATTTGACATCAATGAGCCATGAGCGGATGGCCTGAGTAGGTCTCCCCCGTAAAGCTGGACTGACCAGATGTTCACACCTTGACTGAACGTTTCCCCTGCCTTCCCGGGAATGGCGTAACTGGCATGCTTGTTGCGTAGGCATAGCTGCCAACCAGTACGTAAAAAACGTATTTAGTACGTATTTCATGCCTGAGTACGTAAATCTGTATTTGCTCAAGAAAGTACGTATCCAGAGTTTGACGTCCTTATTTATTTCTCGTTCATCAAGTCCTGTTACAGGTATAAGACTAAGGGAATAAGGCTACCTGTTGGTTTCTCTGGCATCGGAGGCGACATAGATCTAGAATCTAGCCTAAATCCATGCCGCTATCGATGCACTGACTTGCCTTCAGCTGGCTGGCTTGCTGTGCATAACCATTTTTTAAAGCGCAGCTGCACAAGAACCGCCAACGATTGTGAATTTAATAAGATGATGAACATGCATCGTTTTGTTGAGGTTTCGACGATAGTGACGTTCCTTGCTACTGAAGTGTTACAGTTATGGGCAAAGAAAAAGTAGGCCAAGGCCCTACTGCATACAATAAGGCCATTTCAATACATTTACTTGTTCATGATCACTAATTGAAGATCGTTGGTACCGCGGCCAGTCTCTGGCCCCTTGCGATTGCATAAGGCATAGTGTAAAAATTAAAAGTAAGATAGGCTTGGGCCGTGTTCAGATTACAAGCAATAAAGCGTCTGCTGATGCTAGCGTCATTAAATGGTTTCTTGTTAATGCACTAACACTATAAGCAGTCGATGCTCGGTCGATGCTAGCATTGAGCGTTGATATATATCCCGATAATATATCGACGCTCAATGTTCGCATGGAGGGGAATCCCCATGACCGCACAAGTGTGTGTGTGTGTGTGTGTGTGTGTGTGTGTGTGTGTGTGTGGGGGGGGGGGGGGGGGGGGGGG
>JBCJKF010355270.1:0-14234 GCA_039654545.1 Plocamopherus ceylonicus | reverse complement strand
CTCCCTCTCTCTCTCTCTCGCTCTCTCTCTCTCTCTCCCTTTCTCCCTCCCTCCCTCCCTCCCTCTCTCCCTCTCTCTCTCTCTCTCTCTCTCTCTCTCTCTCTGATTACTTGGTCAACATTTTCTAGTATGGTGTGAGACGGCTTTGCCTAGGGACTGTCCGGCAACTTAACTCATGCCCTAAAATTGGCATTCATGATATCGCTAACCTCTGAATGGTTTGACAGATTAACATAGAGTGAGTGTGTTTTATTGCACGGTTTGAGTAGCTCCAAAGCATACCTAACCCCTATCCGCCCTAAGGTAGGGGGTCGGCTTAACAAAGAAAAGATTAAAATCCAGTATTTAGGTAGGGTGGACATGGTGTAATTGTAAGCCCTAGGCAAGGCTCGCAAGGCAGTTGTTCAACTCTGGATTTGGTCATAGTCATCAAGATGGGCTGGTTCGTTATTTCAGTCGTAAATAATGAGAAAATAAAGACATCGGGCAAGAAAATTTGTTCCTTACAGCCGTCTGTTCAAAATTATATTGACACATAGAAAAAAATGGGGCAACGAAATTGGTTCTTTACTTCTATCAGTTCGTTTTAAGCGTGTTCTTTTCTAAGTGTGCTCCACTGTACCTTCTTTCCTTCTTGTCTTTGTGAATGTTTCTTTTTTTTTCTTGCCCTTTTTTTTCTCTTTAATTTGGTGAATGAACATCTTTGCACCCAAGTTTGTTTTCCATTTTTATTCTTGATTTAAATAATTTTATTACCATAATATTGATTTGTAGTGTTTTCTCAAGCATGGTAATATTATTTTTTTTATTTCTTGTTCTGATTTGGTTGATTTGAAGTTTATTTTTCAAGAATGGCTGTAAAATTCCACAAAATCAATCAACAATACTCTCATTTGTATAGGTGAGAAGAGAGGAGTCGGTGGTATATTCTTTGATGATGTTGATGAACCAACGCAAGAAAAAGCCTTTGAGTTTGTCAGGGTAAGTCAGTTGAGATGGTATTGATCATATTAGATATTATGTAACATCATGTTTATTTTTATGACAAATTTCAGTGCGAGTATATAGTTTTTAAAAGAAAACAAAAAGGAATTGTTGCTATGGTTTATTAAAAAATATTATAATGTGTTCTTTTAGTATCTTTTATGAGCAAAAGTAAAAATTGCTTTAATACAGAATAAAGATAGCAACACTGTTTTTTAAGTGCCTGAATGGCCTAGCCCCATCTTATTTGTCAGAACTCTTGACTCCCTACACCCCATCCCGTAAGCTAATGTCTTCATCTGACATTAATAGGCTAACGGTGCCCAGAGCAAATTATATTATTAAGTTTTTGGGGAAAGGCGATTTGCATGTCTTGCTCCCAAAATCTGGGACTCACTGCCTAAGAACACATGAGAGGTAAAAACGGGTATTGTATTTAAGAGAGCCTTAAAAACACATATTTTCACATTATGACTTATTTGTATGCCTGTACATATATTCACCCATCTGTAAAAATGTCTATTGTTATAGCTCAGTATAGCTCCCTTAGTTAACTTCAAATTGAGTTTGTTATATATTTGAATAGTTTGTGTCTGCGTTTAGTGCCTGTACATGTATGGGGTTAGGCGCAATATAAAAACCATTTATTATTATTATTAAAATCCAAAGGGTTGATGAGTGAAGTTTGTGTATTAAGTTGTAAATTGAACTAAAAAGAAGCAGCAACAGAATCCAAACAAAGCAGAAGACGAAAATCGAGACAAAGCAAGAGAGAAAAGAAAGACAAGGAAAAAATATAGCTTAACAATAAACAGCAAATAATAATTTTAAAACAACCTAAACAACAAAAGAGTTAAAATAAAAAGTAAAAATGTATGTGGAATGTTATCAATGTAACTCAGGCATAAAAGAAATTGATGTGAAGGGAAATTGTTACAACTCCCATAACTAGGTTGGGGTTTGTTTTGAGTTTTTTTCAGCGTAAGCATATTTTGTTTTAATTAAACATTGTGAATTGGTGGCCTTACTTTGGATATACAATTTACATATCTTCTAGACAGCAGGAAGAAATCCTTTACACTGTTGGTGGTTAATATTGTTTGATTCGTAAAATCCAATCCATTGTTCCAGAGTTGTGCAGATGCTGTTATTCCCTCATATTTACCTTTAGTCCAAAAGCATAAGAAGGATGGCTATTCATATGCAGAAAGGTAATAATTACTATGAATTAACTCCCTTCTTCCTTTCCCTTTCTTTTTTCGTACAAAGATATTTTCTTTTTTTCTTTTCTTTCTTTTTTTTTTTCTTTGTTTTATCTCCAACAATTTCTTGAAATATTTGAGAAGGATTTTAAATTTCTGTGTCTGACTCCTTCATGATTTGATGTTTGGAAAATGTTTTATGTAGCTTTATAAATGTAAGGTAAAATTTTATTTCTATCCTTTCTTGAATTTCACAAGGTCAATAAAGGATTGTAGTTGGCAATCTTGATTGATTGATTGATTGCTTTTTACATCTCAGGGTCAAAATAGAGATGCCAAGGAGGAAATGAATCATTTAAAATAGAAATACAAATATGCCATGATAATGATTATAAAATGTAGCAAAAAGGAGAGATGATTTACCGTGAAATAAAATCATCTCTCAAAAACAATATAACGATGGTCATCATGCCCCAAAATATGCAGAGCGATAACCCCCCAGGAGGTTCTACCGCCCCTTGTGTTCAAAAGCACTCGGTCCTTCTAAATAGCAAGTGACCCCGTTCGTAACACAATGCACATAATAGGGGATGGCCACCAGTTCGGGACTCTAGGTTAGTCTGCATCAAACTGATCCATCCCACCCTTGACCCGAAATGCCCCCCTCCCCCCTCTCCTCCACAGCAACCCCAACATCCCCTCTCTAATGTTGCAGTAAAATCAGCAACATTTATGCCTGATGGAAATCTCTTCTAGAGAATTACTGCATGAATGTTTCACCCAAGGGAAAGGCTTTCATGTCATAGGATGGACTAGAAAGCGGCGGCCCTAGTGCCCAGTTGGCATGCAGGAACATAGGGAATAAGCACGTCATTGATTTAAGATTAAGCGGCATTGTTGATACTCTTTTGACAGGTTGTGGCTAATTTGTAATTCATCCTTTTCTCTACTGAAAGCCAATGCAGGACTTTCAAAAGGGGTGTTACATTCTAGCTGCTTTGTTTTGCTCCACCTGAAGTCTTTTATTATCCTCTTGTGTTATTCCAGAAAAAAGAGACTCACAATAGACGAGATAGGATAAAGAAATTTACAAATAAGATAGTAATATTACTCTGGTCTTTTATTTGACTCATTCTACTTATCTTTCAAAATTCAAAATAAATATTAAGAATTGTCTTCCTCACTGTTTGAGACAAAAAAAGATTATAATGAAGATGAATACTGAGGTCTTTTACACTTTTTTACCCCTTATCATTATTGTATCTTGACCTACTTTGCCTCTGGATTTTCTTATGCCTGAAAGATCAGTTCGTTTTTGTAATATTAATTAAACTGCATTCATCAATTGTTTATTAGAAGCTATACTGCTTTCAATATTTCTTATGAGACCATCCATGTTCCAGGAATTGATCAACCATAGATTATTAGTAGTATCACTGTCGTATTGAAAGGATGTATATATTAAGATTAAAGGTTTTGTAGACAGTATGTCTTATGTTCTTATCCATATTGATAGTTATTGACATGATTGATATTGACATTTTGTACTGAGAAATGTACAAGGTAAAATGTCTTAATGCTTTGATGTATGTAAATGCTTTCCTACATTGCATTTTTATAATTCAGGCAATGGCAACTCTTACGAAGAGGTCGATATGTTGAATTCAACTTGATCTATGACAGAGGTACCAAATTTGGATTGTATACGCCTGGTGCCCGTTACGAAAGTATTCTAATGTCACTTCCATTAAATGCTGTAAGTTGAATCAGAAAGTTATAAATTCATTGTTAAGCTTTTTATGTGATATTTCTCTTCGTTTGCTTGTCTTATGTTTCGCTTCATTTTTTTCTCTCCAATTTTCAAATGAAGGATTGTGGAACAGGTATCTTTTAAATGAAATTGATTTTTGTTTTGGTTTTATTTAAGATGGTTTTCATTTGGATGAATTTGCTTTTTTTTCTTTCTTTTTTTTTTCTCTGGGAATTGTTTATATAGCAATCCTTATTTCAACCTTTTTTTTTTTTTTGTTCTATTTTACCAGAGATGGGAATACATGCAAGTACCATCAGATGGATCAAAAGAGGCTGAAATAACAGAGGTCCTTAAGAATCCACGAGACTGGATTAAAAATTAGACAAAATCTCACCTTCAATTTCCTCTCATTTTGAAAAGATGTTGGGTTCTATATGTTTGACAATTTCATTTTTACAATTATTTTTGGGGGTCTTTAGTTGTTTTTTTGTGGGGGGGGGGGGGGGGGGGGTTTCTCTTCCTGTTCTCTTTGGTTTTTTTTTTTTGGGTTTTTTTTTTTTTTCTTTCTTTTCTTTCTTTTTTTTTTTTTTTTTGTGTGGGAGAAATTCATAATCAGAATTTGTTAAGAATATGCTGTCTTCAAAATGTATGTCCTTTTTAATTGTCATGTTGATCTTTGATTGTGCCAATTAGATTCAATTTTCTCTACCCTTGCAGTGCAGTTTTGCTGCATAGAACATAAATTTACATCCCATTTCATGATGTCTCTTGCATGACCCTTTGATACAAACCTGTTTCGTGTAAAGGAGATCATAAGTTGTTTCATAAAAAGTTTAAACTGCCCTCATCATGCATTACTGTTACAGCAAGCACATGTAAAGAATATCAATAATATTGTTTTCTATTTATGTCTTTTACAAGGACTATCCATTTGTTTAAAGATCTACTTTTGTGTTGTGGTAGTTTTATTTTGATATTCAGTATTATGTCAGTTGGAGCTGTTAAATGCAATAAAACTCCTCAATTTTTGATGCAGTCATATGGAAGTATTTTTGATTTATATTATTATTGTTTCGAACAAGTTACTGAATGAGTTGTGACAAAAAAATTGTTTGAATATGGACAATGGTCTGCACTTGGGCATGGGGTCTTTAACTGAATGCATTAAGTAAATTCTATCACAATTAAAATAATCTGATTCAATTTCTCGTCCACTTTTTAAAGGTAAAAGTTAATGATAAAGTAGATACTGCAAACTATACATGGTTTATTTTAAAACTATCTGGACACCCGGCCTTGCACGGGTTTGTAAAAGCATAATATTTATTTGTTTTGATTTCCTCCCTTGCCAAATGGTGTGGCTAGTTAAACCTGGAGCAGGTCAATGAGCCTAGTGAACACAGGGAAATTGAAATGTTTCTAAAACAAAAAGTACAGAGACTTCACAGTTCTATTGAAAACTGTGCACTCTATAAATCCTTATGATGCAGCACATAAAATTTGACATCTGAATGTTCAGTGGTTTAGAAGCCTTTCCCAATGACAGATTTTCCAAGTCCCGAATTATATATAGTGTAGATATAAAAGTATTGAAAGATTTATGAACTGTGCAAGTAAAAGTCTGATTGACTTCTAATTAATGCAATTCTTTTGATCTGATGCTTACAATTGATTTGATCTTTTGAATTTGATGCAAACTTGACAGAAACATTCCAAAACTGTATGATTAGATTTGGACAATTAACAAATGTTAATTTTTAGATTAGATCTAGATGTAGACTTCTAGATCTAAATTTGGGCTTGATTTCCTAAAATAATGGCTCTCGCCCGAGGTAATAAGATTGTCATTGAGGCATTGTTTCAAGAAAAAAGTTGTTGCCGTGCAAAAATCCAAGGAGAATTTCCAAATAAAAAAAGAACGAAATCTTTTAAGCAAAACTTGTTATAATGACATTTCTATTGAAGAAATAAGGAAAGCAATAAAAGTTTGAAGGAAACTTTTTGCAAGACAACGAGGTGATTGCACTGAACAGTTGTTGACTAGGCATCCACACAAAAATAATTCATCAAGAAAGGCCCTTTTTTTCACATGTTGATTCCCCTTAGTAATATCAACGTTGTGCAAAAAGAATTACGTCATTTTACATGAAATTATGTACTTACATTTTTTAGCCTGTGTCTAACATTTGAGTAAAATTTCACAAATTTCTGTAAAATATATCTATCCCTTTAACGGCTCAAAATGTGGCACTTTTTTGTTTTGGCTCACCTTATGTAACCATTGAAGGGTGTATAGAATCATTAACTAAACAACCTGGCCTTAGTCTGCTTCTTTGCGTCTTCAAATTTGTTCTTTTGGAGGAAATAGCCTTCATACTTTGAATACCTACTAAAGAAGGTTAAAGTTCTGTTTGTTCTTTATAGTTTCACTATGGTGACTTGTATGTCAATTACATTACAGCTGTCTTGTTTTGAACGCCCTCAAATTTCATCAAAGCTGTAGATGAAAAACTGAATAAAGCAGTAATGCTGTAGCCATACCCTGACCAGGAGGCAATGACTTTAGTGATTAACCTTGATATTCATCTTTTGACATTGTTATTTTGAATTCTGTATTTTTCTTTTAACATGGTGCTTTAGTAAATTTAATGAATAATATTAATATTATCATGTTTCCTTCATTTGCAAATGAAAAGTGGATTTTCATAAAATAATGTATTTATATTTCATTCCATCATTGATTTACCATGTAATAGAAATGAAATGCAAATTCTTTTTAATCAAATAATTTAACCCGAAAAACTTAATAATTGAAGTAATGTAAAATATTGAATGTCATGATTAAATAGTGAAAGAGGTCTTTTTCTTTCTTTTCTTTTTTTTTTTTTTTTACTATGTTTCAATACGACAAATTTATGTTTAAGTATTGAAGGAAAGCTTTCTAACTTGGCTGAATTGACAGGAATATGGGAAGCATTATTATTAATTATATTGTGCTAAGTTCATACAATATTTTGTCACATTCTGGGGGGTCAGCTGAAAATCTCTAATATAATAGCACCGAATGACTTTTGAAGTATTTGGTGAGACTGTTCTTGACTTTGTCTACTACAAATACAAATTTTGTACTAACAATATTATCTGAAAGATTTTTATTTTCGATATTAACTACTCTTTGTTAAACATGTTTTCCAAAGGTGATCAAAAACATGATCAGCATGCACCTAAATTTTGAGAAAGGAAGTCTAAATAGCAATGAACAAAATACTTTCATAGTATGACCTTGTTAGTGCCAAGCTTCCAGAAGTGGAGAGGAGCATGGTGTCTTGGCAAAACTCATCAGAAAGAATGATGCGTTAGGCACAGCTCTTATTTTACTGAAGTGCTGTATTTTTAAAAGTATGCACTCTTCATTAATAGCTGTGTGTGTAGTGATGTTGCCCTATGTACTAAATCTAGATCCTGTTTATAGGGATGGGATTGACCAACATATCATTTGGCTGAAAATCTTGTAGTGTGGGTGTATGTCAGTTGACATATAATGATGATAATACAGTGCTCACCGCTTATAACTCCTCAAATTAGGAGCTCAGGTGTTCTTATATCCGATGTGTTTTTATAACCGATGTTCACTCTGGGAACGGAAACAATGTGTAGTAAGCTCTATGAAGGAGGTACTATACATGTACTATCATTATGTGCCCGGAAGGCTGTGGGCACTAATATTGATTTGGTTTTGCAGACATTTCCACACCATAAAGTAATTCACATGTTAGCGTATCGCGAGACGGACCAAACACTAGGCAATTGTCTGACCAGTCGTCCATCAGACCCATCCCCATAGTTCGTTTGTTGCTCTTTCCCTTACTTGCTTACCAGGATAAGTCTTAGTCCTCATCAAAGAATGTATTGGATCCAGACACAGATGTCAATTGATAAGTCGCCAATCGTCTCGTGTGATGTCATCACTAGCTTACGTTGGCAAGGCTGGGAGGTAGGGTTGGAGACGACATCTGGGGGCTACATTATCGCCTAGTACAATAGTGTCAAAATGCCGTGTGCATGCAGGTGCCATCATAAGGAATTTTCAAGTCTCTACCACTTGGGGGCAAAATTGCTTCAATTTGATTTTATTGAAAGAGGTTTTACCCGGGAAACAACTGTCACCAGGTGTTCTTATATCTGATGTTGCGTTCTTATAAGGGATGGAAAGAAATAGGAAAGTATTCTGCTTGGCAAAAAATCGTCCTTATAACCGATGTGTTCTTATACGCGGCGTTCTTGTAAGCGGTGAGTACTGTATAGCAAAAGTAACTGGGACGCATACATACCTCTGGCAGTAAAAGTTTAAAAAACTTAGCCAGAAATGAGATTTCAAATACTAATGCTCTGAAAACCACTTTTACTACATCGTACGTTCATTTGTTTACTTGTGCTCTGTATTTTCCACAGGATATAAAAGAAATATTATATTTATCCACTCCACAAAAGAATCCCATTCCTGTATTCGGCCGCAAAGAATGCTTTTAAGAACCACACACTTACATTTATTTTCTTCACATGGGGAGATACATATGTATACATTTCTTAATTGTTGAAATTATCTTTTCAGATGCGAGTTTGATTGAAAAGCAAAACCATATTTCATGCAATGGACATCCATAAGAGAGTGGTTGTGTTCAAATTATTCTAGTTCAGTCTTTTAAAATGTCTTTTATCTTGTTACTGCCAAAGCGATGAATTTGTTTTAATTTTCACATTAAAAGTGCCTTATTTTATTATATTTTGACATTTGCTGAGGGTACACATTTACTGACTCTCATATTGACATTCTATTGTATATGTTTAAATTATTTTGGGGGGTTTTGATTTAATAAATCCATGATTTACTTAAACCGAACATATTTTGAAAAAATAAAATAAACAGAGACATCAGTCATAAATAGGATTTTTGTTTTTGATTTTACTCATAAAGGGGGGAAATATTGACACTAACTATATTCAATTCAAAACTATACATGAGAAAGCTCTGCTCCCTGGCTTATTGCTGTTTTAAGAAATTGCAACAAATAACTAAGAATTATGCAACCATCCCATCACTATCCTTATACTACAGTTTTTGAACAAGTAAAATTTTGATGTTTCACAGAAAACTTTAACTTACAAACTAATTATTTTATTCCAGATTGATCACCTGTTGCAATTGAAAATATGAAATAATATATTTTTGAAAATAAAGTTTGAATTTGATCTTTATAAAATTTATGTATCAACCTTTGTCATATGCTATGTTTATTTTATTTTTATTTTTTTTACCATAATGTCATATCGGGCAAGTTTGTGCAAATCACTTATTTAACTTTCATTTTAGAATGAATCATTTGGTGGTGATTTATTTCTAATTGCAAAATATTGAACACTATACTTTCGTACTAAAACAGCCCCTACACATTACAGTAAGCTACATCTATTTTATAGACAACCATCACCTTGCGGCTTGTACAAAGTTGAAGTATTTTAATTTTGCTAAAATAAATGATTTTTTTTTTTTTTTAACTTTCAGGAGCTTGTCAGCTACCATATTGATCATAGTTACCCATGGTAATGGGTGGAAAAGGTGCAACTATCTCCATTTAAATTCGGGTTGAAGGACACTAACCTTCCATGACATTTGTAATAACCATGATATACTGTAGCCATCAATCATGAATGAAGATTTAAGATGAGCTTTCACAGAAAGCAACATTTCCATCACACACACACACACACAAGAAAATATATATAAAAAATTAAAAATTTATATGATAAAGGATCTTTAATAATCAATGTCATACATAATACATGGATGGAGAGTATTTTATTTGTAAATTATTACTTTTTTTCTTCAAAAAGCACAGAGAGAATAACCAAAATAATGTTTTGTTAAATCAATAAATGAGCTTCCTGTATGTATCAGTATCATAGTCAGCACAGTAGATGCCGGCTAAGTGCACGCAGCACAAGTGCAAGGTTCGGCCAAGTGCACGCTTTCCTGCTCTGACTGAATTTTCCCTATTTAAAACTCTATCAATAAGTGCACCGTTCCTCGGCCTCACTTTGGCTAAGTGCACGCTTACATTTCTCCACATGAAGCGTAATGATGGTAAATAATCAGCCTAGTAAAGACATTGCACGCCTTTAATGACACGAGAGACCGAGCAATGGCCGTGCGATTCCATACCGGTGCGAATGTGATCAAAGCCAAAGTAACAAAGAGGACGCAAAGCATGTTTCACACCAAAATGCCACAAAAACCAAGACCCCCTTCACCCGGCTAGTTTTCCCGACGACCATTCACATACATGATGTAATCGTCTGGCAGTAACGTGAGGCCCAGGCAGGTAGGCCTAGCGTAGATCTAGTGCCCAGATGGCCCTTAATTATGTAATCATTTCAGTGTGACGCGCCATACAGTGAGAGTGAAGACGGAATATACCCCCCCCCCCCCTGCTTTCTTCTCTCTCCCTGGCTTTAATTGGTTGGTCAGCTATATTTGATTGGCTTCAAGCATGGCGTTACAGACTGGTTGGGGCCAGCACGGTATAGCACGTTGTCAAAGCGTTCGTTTGTTAAAATCAAGGGACGTTACTCTTATTATTAAAATCCATCAATTGGATAAAATCGGGTGACATGTCGGCCGCCACTTAAGTGCACGCTTCAGACAAGTGCACACTCAAGCCTGCTCTCAAGCACCCTGCACTTCTCCGGCGTCTACTGTATCATATCTGATCGATGTTTCATTTCTTATGCAAGCTGATAATGATAGTGAAATAAATAGCTGAAAATATATTTTTTTTCTTTTTACATATATGGCATTACATACATGAATATCTTACAAATGGATGAAATGAAATCTTTATTGTAACAAAATCAGAAGCCCATTATTTGATCTTTCACAATGGCAATGATAATACAGTGCTCAGCTATTATAACAATGCTGCATGAAACTACACGTTGGAAAAAGCAGAAACATTAGATAAACAAAAACCTTGTTGTAACAAGTAAGTTCAATTGTGACTGTCAGTTCAAAATGGGTGAAAAACTTCCATTCAGCCACGCATCAAGCTAACATTTCTTTCGAATACAATGTATCAGTATCATAAAATGCAGGTTTCTAGCAATACAAAGATGTATACATAATTTGATACGGGGACTTTACAGATGTTAATTAGTCAATGATGCCTTTATTTGTCAGTATAACATTAACCATATTAAGTACAAAAACAAATGAAAGTGAGACTAGGATTACTAGAAATAATACAGGAAGTGGAAGGAAATCATATCAGAAAAGCCCACCACAAAGTTATGTGGAACTAGTTAGGGGTTGTCCAAACATTTTATGCTTACAAGTAGGTCTTTCATTGTCATTTAGTACACTTGGACCCAGTAATAATAAAAAAAAGATAGCATTGTGATTTATTCTGCTTCATCAGAGGAGATGAAAATTGAACATGGAAATTTTGTTGGAACTTTTATCTGCTCAGGTATGGATACCTATTCCAGACATTTTGATTTCCGAGCACAGTTGGAACTTTCTAATCTTTGATAGGAAAGAGGCTGGAAAGGATCACAGCACACAGAAGAAAGAACCACTCATCATCTAGCTCATTTTATAAAGTTCCAATGAACAAGAAAAAAAAAGAAGAAAGAAACAAATTTCAATCCCCACAAATTATAAAGGTTTTTGACCTCTGGTATGTATTGACATTTTTGAAGAATTTCAAAAGCAAAGCAAAACAACTATACAACATGGAAATTTAATGTGTACACATACATATATCTGTGGTGCCAGCAGCAGTAGTAGTAGTCATTGTGACAGCTTAAGTGTTGAAAGGGCATATGATTTAATGATATATATGAGGGATTTTATTACAATAAACAAGGTATTTGCAATCGTTTGGTTGATTAGCATTTCACTTTCAATGACTAAAAATATGCGTCCTGCCATGCCAAACAGAAAGGTGGTATGGATAATTTTTTAAACCGAAATACATTTCTTCCCTCCCCTCTGCCTTTGCTTTTAAAAGTTTTTAAAGGATTATAGGGATGATGTAAATTTTTAATCAATTTGATAGGTGTATCAAGGTCTAAATTATCCCAAAATGTCTTTTTTTTTTAAAGCGAAAAAATTGAAGACAAGTTCCTTCATTTGGCAAGGTAATATCCTTTCTGGAATGTCAATGTAAATAAATATCTCACGTTATCTTGCAATAAGTTACACATACATGCAAAAATCATACTTCATCCATTCCCATCAAATTCTCAAACTACAGAATATATAGCCTTATTAGATCTACTCTAGTAAATCTAACAGAATGATCCTTATGAAATTGAAATTTCATGATGTAATACTTTTAAAACCAGTGGTTAATAGTTTAATATGAAAAAAAGTAAAAGAAAGATAGCAAACAACAAGAATAAAATACAATTTACTAAAGATAAAGGGGGGCGTAGTGGCCCTGTGGACAGTGTTGGGCTTCCGACTGAGAGGTCACGGGTTCAAACCTGCGTAGGGAAATGCGTTTTTTCCTTTAGCAAGAAAATTTACCCCTGTTGCTTCACTCGACCCAGGTGAAAATGGGTACAGCTTGGCTGGGAAAGTATTCTGCAATAGACTAGCATCCTATTCAGAAAATGATAGATCTAATCTGCCACTGTCCGCTTCATGCTACAGAAACCAGGATAAGCTCCAGCCCTATAAGCCGAAAGGACTACAAAGATAAACTTCCACGGAGTTGGAAAAGATACTGTTACTGAAAGCATAACATATGCTATTCATGCCATGCTGATTAAAACATCTGCACTTTCATATCATCGATGAAATTCTCTAAACGCATAAGACCGCAGAGAGAAATTTTACAGGAGAGACAAAAAACTAAATATTGGTTTTCATTTTTTTTTTTTCAGACTTAATATGAAAGAGTTTCGTCATTTCATGATTAAAACATGATTCTGGTATGCAGTGCCAAAGTTTTGTAAAAATTAATGCAGAAAAATGACTTGCGTGCTTAGATCCCTTAATCTTGAAAATTCTAAACACGTAAGTCAATTTGGATTTGTCTATAAACACTTACATCAATTCAAAGCTGAGCCCAGTGCCATTTGGTGCAATTCTATAAACACTTAGATCAGACCTTCAAATTGATGTATGAATTTAGAGGTCCATTAATGATGACTAATTGCTAGCCCTTGTTTATAGCAGATGATAAATACTTGCTTTCTATTGGTCAGATGACTTTGAGCGTCAAATCATGGGTGGAGAGTTACCTTCTTAAGCGAAAAATGAAAAAAAAATTTTCAAAAAAATTGGATGTACGCATTTAGAGAATTACATTAACGATATGCACGCTTTATTTTGTACTTGCAATGAAAGCTTTCTGTATGTCAAATAAAAGTAGGCATATTTCAAGAAATCCTGGTGCTCAATGTTGAAAATTAGGTCCATACATCAAGCCCTTTGACTTTGATTAGAAATAATACATATGTAACATTATAGGATTTTTTAAAATCTCCAGTGAATTCCACTGTAGGTCTATGTAACCTTTGATAAATATGAAATATTTTCCTGAAATCCAGGTAAGCGTTTTATCAAGTACCGTAATTTGTGACTGGACATAAGAAAGGGTAATATAGGGTATTTATTCATTATTAAGTTTATCACATGATAAGAGAAAGAAAGACATTTTCTTTCCAATGGACTGGCACATAGTAATGACACATTCTCACCTTCCAAAATAACTGGATTTTTGTTTCTTTAAAATCTTAAAAAAAAAAAAAAAAAGCCTATATTCCCTCCCCCTCCCCCCCAAAAAAACCCCACAAACAAACAAAAACCAAACTTCTCTCCTGTAACTGTAAATTTGGAAAATCAGAGCCTCTATGTTTTCATGGATTCACTTTTATTTTTATAATGAATCGATGATCTTGAAACTTATATTGGGAGGGGTGAGCTATCATTTTTTGTAGGTTACATCTTTCACATTCAGAGAGATTTGTATCCAGTCATTGGCTCCATATTAAAACTCTCTTCTTGGTCTATCAACGTTATAATCATAATATATCATTCTCATTCCATTTAATCACTGAAGTCACTGTCTGCTTCATCCGAGTCTGAATCACTGTCTTGTCCTGGGGGTGGAGGAGCACCTTCTGGGGCAGGAGCATCAGGTGTGCTGAAAAAAAAAGAGTTGAAAGTGGAAATAGAAAAAGACTTAGCAAAGAACGGGTTTCTCATACACACACAAATATATATATAT
>JBCJKF010355269.1:5051-20450 GCA_039654545.1 Plocamopherus ceylonicus | reverse complement strand
CTCTCTCTCTCTCTCTCTCTCTCTCTCTCTCTCTCTCTCTCTCTCTCTCTCTCTCTCTCTCTCTCTCTCTCTTTCACCCTCTTTTTCTCTGTCTATTATTTCTCTCATACTTGCTCTAACTGTCTAATTTAGATGTTTTTATTCCTTACAGATACTCTGAGAGACTTGTTTCTGACTGGTTTGCTACCTGATGACAGAAAGCTCAAAGCATTTAATCATGTAACACTCTTTTTTTACTCTTTTTGAGCCATATGTAATCTTGTGTTTAATGGAGGGTTATCATAATCACTAATATAGTTGCTTTTTCAACTGACCCCAGCATTTCACTTATAAACAAAATCGTTGCTCCGAGGGTAAAAGAAAAAAATAATTTCTTAACATATCTAATGTATTGATTGCCCTTTAAACAATTGACAATACACCAGGTACCAATCATTGCTCTTTTGCCAGTTCATTTCTTCTTGCTCATCAGGAACCACTCTTGGATTTATTCAAATTGTCAAGTGGAAACATCGACTCAAGAGACAAATTGCTACTTTATTGGCACTTTGAAAATCTACTGAAGAAGAAATATTCACAATTTGTTAAAATATTAGGGGTAAGTGATGTGTCTGCCTGAATTTTTTTTTTTTTTTTTTTTTTCAGTGTTATAATCAGGATGATTTAGAAATAAAACCATACTTTATTTTACAATTCAGGTCGATTTAAACTCCCCATCCCAAACAAAACTATAATTCTATCCTTTTTTTTTTCTTCCAACTTTCAGCATTGAAATATTAGGCTTGTCCGGAAAATAACCGTGTTTTCCTGATATCTCGAAAGCTTATCATACTTTATTGAGTTGGTAAATTGCATTTGGTGTTTTCACAAAATTTGACGTTCCTCTGTGAAAGGATGCATTTTTTATGACCATGCAAAGATGGCAACCATCTTAAAGGTCAAAGTAGAAGTCGCAGCTGAATTTGCACACACTTGTTGATGCGTTACAGGGAGGAGAGCAATGACAATATGGGAACCCTTACACAATGAAACATTTCTTGGTCATATGATCACAGGAGACGAGATATGGGTCCACCACTCTACCCCTGAAACAAAAAGCAAGGCAAAAAATATAAAAAAAGGACTCAAGGACTGGGAACCACCCATCCAGCCTTTTGGTCAAAAAATTTAACTGTCAACCCTTGGTGGAAAAACTCATGGCTATGATGTGCTAGGATGCTTGTAGGTGTTTTGCCCCCTGGACTTACTGTTAATGCCAGCACCTATTGTGAGACATTGGACAGACTCAGAGAAGCCATTCACCGAAAAAGACTTGAGGAAGGGCATTGTTCTGCAACATGACAATGTGACGCCACACATGGCCAAGATCACAAAAGATTGGCTTTACAAGTATAAATGGGAAATTTTACCACATCCACTAACAACCCTGATCTGGCACCTTCTGATTTCCATATGTATGGATCCCTCAAGTGCCACCTTACCGGGGAACTTGTGGATGCAGCACAGGACTGGTTAAAGAGTCTTGACGGAACTTTCTGCAGGGAGGGTATTTGTTCTGTTCTGCACCGTTAGAACAAGTGTGTCGATTTTGATGTGGATAACAGCGAAAAGTAGGTATGTGGCACTAGTTAATTGTCAGTAAGTTTCAATTTGATCCTTCAAATGATAATGAAACGATGGCAAAAGAACAGGTATTTTCCAGACAAGCCTTGTAGTAAAATTAAAGATTACTTTAAGGACAATTTTTCAATGGCTGTGGCTATCTCATTTGTGTTACCGGTAAATCGAATTGCTTGATTCACATGGGCAAATAAGATTATCGATTTAGTTCGTTTCTTTAGACTTCTTAATTTTCAATGAATAAATTCAACTTGATTTTTTTTCCATTTAAAGGAATTATCATTTGATACTTTGCAAGCAACAAAGGAAAAAGCTATGTGTAAGTATCAAACAATAAAACAAGGATGTTGTTTTGGGTTTGGTTTTGATTTAATTTTTCTTTAATCCATTCATTTGATGAAGTAATCAGCTAATTTGGCAATGAAAAAAAAGATTTAATACAAAAATGTATTTAAGTTTGAACCATACATGCTCCTCTTTGTTTTCCAGCCACTGTCTACCACTTGCTAAGCAATAAACCAGAGCAAGAAAATGTGAGTTTTAATACAGCTAAATTATTGTTGTCATCAACATCGTCATCATCATCAGTTTTGTCATGGAAAATGTGTATGATGCTTTGTTTTCTTAGAATTTTAATCATACTTATTTGTTTGGTTTTTTTTTTCAATTTCATTGCCACTGGCTACTTGTTTCCTGTCTTGTTTTTGTTATACTGTCATTTATTGTATATATTTCTATTATTTGATATTGCTTACTTACAGGAATAATAATGATGATATTTAATAATAATGATGATAATAATAATAATTATGTTCTGTTCGGTGCTTTCGGCTGGTGTGGTCATATAGTCTTGCAGTTTCAGCTTTTTTACTTAGTTATTTTCCTTAACCTTGTGATGACATTTGACCAGTTTCACCTATCAAGGTATTTTGATTTCAGAGACTAAAATAATATTCTTTATAATAATAACAACAACAACAACAATAGAATTAGTAGTAATAATACCAGTCAGTATTAGTGTAGACAGAGGTTTCATTGATTTTTTTTACTTCAGGTTCTACTGCCAATGTTGGTGAACAAGCTTGGAGACCAGAACATCAAATCGAAGGCTTCTCATTTACTTGCTAAACTAGGTAGATATCGTACTCACTGAGATATATAAAGAGTGTTCTTTCCAATTAGTTATCCACCAGATTACCCTATGTTGAGACATATGATATGATATTCTGAATTAAATTCCTTTGTTTTCCAATTGTATTTTGGTACGCCTTTATCTATAGATTGGGAGTTACCCTCATATTGAATATCTTTTTGCAGATAACTTTTGCAACAAGCTTGATATTTTTAGTAAAGTTTTGACATTTTTGCATGAAGAAGGGAGTCGTTTGATAGCTAAACTAGGGAGTAATTGTCATCCTATGAAAGTCTGGGATGCTTAATTTTTTGGGCATCTCAGATTCTACTCGTTCTCATAGTTTTCATTTCCCTCTATTTCAGTTGATGACCATCCGAATATGAAAGGGGTGATTGTGCGTGAGATTCGACAGTTGTTGTATAGACCAAATGTGTCTCAGAGGGCACAGTAAGAACTTTTGACTTTTTAAAAAGAATATATATATTTAAGTTGATGTGTTGTAACAAATGTTAAATCTAGAAACATATTGTTGGTTTATATTATATTTACTTTTGTCTTGTTTTAAATAATCTATAGAGAAGAAAAGAATCTAATATAGATGAATGTGTTTGTTTGTAGTAAGGACAGATCTGCTTAAACAGAACAAGCCTTAAACAAATCTTTGGCCTCATTTGTCAGACATAACAGGCTATCAATTTCCAACCCATTGGTTTTATAATGAGTTGGATCTCTTGCCTCTTCACATGTTGATTCTAAATAATTTGAAGTCCTTGATCAATGTTCTCCAAATGGTCAATGGCCCATGAAAACACTTAAGACAATTTCCTACTGTATTTATTTAATCAGAATCGCTGCTTGGGGGAGGGCGGGGTTGTATTCAAGTAATCCTTAAAGAGTTCCATTTAACTGTGTTGCAGAACCAATGCACATATCTTCTTTCTTGAATCTTTTTTTTTTTTTTTTAGAGTAATTCATTGCTTTTATTAAATATATGAATGTTCCAAATCAGGTGTCGTCACTAGATCCATATGATATTTCTAAGATACCTTTGTTGAAGCTAGTTGATCATCTCACAAATATATTTTAGGAATGATGATTGATGAATCTTCATTAAGAAATATTAATTTGTTTTTATGATGGAATGTACTCATTTCATCAATGTCAATGAAACTCATACTTAAAAGTTTCATGTAGCTATAAAGGTCTTTGGAGTTGATTTTTTTCAAGGCCTTTACCATGCTATAGGGACATTGTGTTTACAAAATCTCATGTTTGCTACTTTGATGACTCTCTTTAACCTTCTTTTTTAAAATTATTTTATGGTGACAAGGCCCCTTGACAGGAAACAATAAGCAACTGACTGAAGCTGGCTTCTTAACTAGACCTTTAAATTTTATATCTTTCTATTCCCTCTAGATATTATGCCATCTGCTATCTAACACAACTTAGACTCAGTCAAGATGAAAGTGAATTGGCGACACAGCTCATTCAGATATACTTCTCTTTTTTCCAGGTTTGACTTTTTATTGATCATTTCAAGATAAAAAAAAAAAAAGATTTTTAGGGTTGGTTTTTTTTTTTTTTATTACATATGTTTTGGTTTGTTGTTTTTTTTATTATGAAGTAATATAACCATAATCAACATAAACTGTCTGTATTTATAGTAACCTCTCTCTTTCCTTTAGAGTTTTTTGAAGAAAGGAGAAATGGACAGCAAAATGCTCAGTGCTCTACTGACTGGAGTCAACAGAGCATTTGTGTATGCTTCAGGTATTTATCATATGTGGTTACCTTCAGATTTATATTTATGTATAGAGCATATTCAATGATTCAATGAAATTGGGTATAATTTTATTTTTAAAAAGCCTGTCCCTTTGAATTGGGGGGGGGGGGGGGGTGCTCCCAACATGAGAATGCCTTTGTGGGACAAGGATAAAAAAAAAATTGCTCCATGTAATGTGATCAAGTATTTCCTTCTAAAAATCTCCCACCTCATGTGGTCTGTCATTTTGAGCTGTTTATGAAAATGATTAGTGTGACCTAGTAAGAAGAATTTGCTTTGTTTTTGTTGGATTTTTTTTTCTTTGTTAAATTAAAGTTTGAAGCAGAATTTGTTTGATTGTTGCTACTGATTTTGTCCTCAGAAAAAAAAGATGATATTTTGAGCTCCATGCATGAAGTGTACAAGATCATTCCCTCAGTCAATTTTCACACAGGTGTACAAGCTCTTATGCTGCTGTTTCATGCGACTGACAATAGGTAGAGGAATACAAAATTTCTTAGCATTATATCATTATTGCGCTTAGAAATCAATGCATGTACTTGTTTTAGTACCAGCTCTCAGAGGTTTTTAAGAAATACATTTTTTGTTTCTTGTCATTTTGAGCTTTTTGGTTTTGTATTATTTTTTGGGGGCGGGAGCTTCAGAAGTTCAAATTGTGCCAAGATATTGCTACATTTTAATAATGAAGCTGAAAGGAAAATTTTTTAAAAAATCTTAAATTCATTCCAAGCAACTGACTTTTTTTTTTCAGCTCTAATGTATCAGATCGATTCTATACCACGCTTTATCGCAAACTGTCTGATCCTGCCTTGAGATCCTCATCCAAACAAGCAGTTTTCCTTAGTCTCCTTTTTAAGAGCTTGAGGCGTGATGTGATGAATAAACGCGTTACGGTAAAAACATTTTTCACTTGATTCATGATTTACTGTGACAATATTAGAAATATGTCTTGTTTTTCAAAACATCATTCTTAACTCTGTAATTGGTGCAAAAATGCCAGAGTGGCCCGTTCAAACAGATGATTTTGCTGTTATATATGTAGGACTCACAATCATGTCCAGATGTACAACTAAGTTCATTACAATGCGACAAGCTTTCATGAGATACAACATTGTGAGACAAAAGAGTTCCAAGATACAGCACTCAAAATAATGTACATTTGCCAATAAAAGTTCAAGTGTGAGACAATAATTGTGATCTTGGTCTAGATGTATGCTAAATTGGAATAAGTAATAAGTTTCACCAAAGCTAATGATCAACCAAAATGCATTTTCAGAAAGTTGAAATTTATGATTTTGTTACTTTTGAAAACTATTGCCTTTTATACTCCAACTTGTAGTTGTTTAAGGTTATTTACATTTTGTTAAAATTTAAAATTTTGTTGCTTTTTCTTAGATATGTTTCTCTTTTTATGTATGTGTTTGTGTTTTTGAAACTAAACTATTTACAAAAAGATATTGAAATGCAAGTCTAAAATCATAGCCCTATTTAAAATGCATTAATATGACATTAATAATCTTTTCTTTTTCTTTCAAAAACATTTTTTTTTTTATGAGCGCCACTTCTATCAAATTGCGTGGGTTGAAGAAATGGTTGTGGGTTCTACATGTTTTTCAAAACTAATTTTGCTCACACTTGAAAAAAGCACAAGGGATGAGTACTTTGATGAATTGCTAGACTAATCCCATGTAATTCTTTTACATAAATTTTCATGTTGGTGTCTTTTTAGTGTTTCTTTTTTGCATATCTTGTACATTTTTATGTATTTTATTCATGCTGAAACCATTTTTTTCTTAGACCATAACATTTCTATCATAATTGAATTTCTATTTTGCTCTGGTTTTTATTGTTGAATTTTGTACTGTATTGTACATACTTACATATAGTTTCATATAATATGCAGTAGGTACTCTAAGTTGAGAAAAAAACATTTTTTAAAGGGGGAAGCCTATTAAAATTATATTTCTGATTTTTTTTTGGTCACAAAGGCATTCATCAAACGAATCCTCCAAGTTTATTCCCATCATCCTCCACACATAATATGCGGCGTTTTGATCTTATTGTCTCAGGTAGGTTACGGTGGTCACTTGGTGCAATGTTTCCTTCAAGTATTTTTGGTGTTTTTTTTGTGTGTTTTTTTTTTGTTTTGTTTGTTGTTGTTTTTTGCTATGCTTTGCAGATATCCGTAAGGTAGATTGGCAGTCTTAATCAGAGCATACTGCAATATTTATTCATGTATGCCCTTTAAGAATTGTTTCCCCTGTCACCTACAACATATACTTTTACATGCTGATTGAATCGTAGATTCCACAAACTATTTTAGTTGCCTAAAAAATCTGATGAATGTGTGCAGCATTGTAAAGTATATAGAAATTCATGTAACCACCTAACTTGACCTTAATGGTAGACTTTTTTAGCTGAGTACAAATAAAATGTTATCCTTAATTAAGTCTAGAACATCACATATATAGTAATAGTCTTAATTTTTGTCTGAGTCTTCAAAATAGTTGCTAAACTCATTCACTCAATTGAATGGAGTGCTCTTGTCAACATGGTGAAAAGCAGTGCTCTTGCCAACATGGTAAAAAGCAGTGCTCTTGCCAACATTGTGAAAAACAGTGCTCTTGTCAACATGGTGAAAAGCAGTGCTCTTGTCAACATGTTGAAAAGCAGTGCTCTTGCCAACATGGTGAAAAGCAGTGCTCTTGTCATCATGGTGAAAAGTAGTGCTCTTGTCAACATGGTGAAAAGCTGTGCTCTTGTCAACATGGTGAAAAGCAGTACTCTTGTCAACATGGTGAAAAGCAGTGCTCTTGCCAACATGGTGAAAAGCAGTGCTCTTGTCAACATGGTTAAAAGCAGTGCTCTTGCCAACATGGTGAAAAGCAGCCAGCTCTATATGTGTGAGGAGTTAATTTTCAAAAATAGCTTTATCTGTTTGTAGAGTTGATTATTTGATGATTTTGCCATCTGCAGATAATCAAGGAAAAGCCAGGTCTTCTGAATATGACCCGCAAAGCTCAGGTATGCACCAAAAAATATTTTTTTAAAACCCAAAAGGGCAAAATTTCAAAAAGACAAAACACAGTTCATTAATGAATTGCAAGTTCCTCTGAAATATCATGCATATCACACAGAAAAATTGTCCATTAGTCTTTATTTTTTGCTATCATTGAACTTCCAAAAATCCCATTTGTTTCCGATCAGATAATAAGGTAAAGTAAATAAAATTTGATTTTCATGAATCAATCTGAATGTTAAAAATATTTGATCATAAATTGCTTTTCTCTTTTTTCTTCCTCCTTTTGAAAGATTTTCTCAATATATCAGTGTGAAGTGTTTTGAGGGGGAGGGGAGGGCAGTTTTGTGTTTTTTTTTTTTTGTTTTTTTTTTTTTTTTTGTTTTTTTAGGGGGGGGGTTAGATTGAGGGGTGGTAATATTGTTATTTTAGTTAGTTTCTTATAATTATTATTATTAACCCTCTGCTTGACTTTGTTATATAGACAGCTTGGGAGGCTGATGACGATGATGAAGAAGAGAGATTTGTAGATTTACCCATCCCTGAAGAATTTCTTGACGACAAACAGAAACCTGTCGCAGAAGATGAGGAAAAAGAAGCTGATAAGCTTAACTTGGGGAATTCATCATTAAAGAGTTCATGGTTACATCGTAGTAATAAATCAGGCAAAGGTAAGTGGAAGACTTTCTTTGTTTCTCTATCTCAGAGATGTAAGTCTTTTAGGTTTTGTCTGGTGTCCAGGTTTTAGTACATCCTTGGCTGGCCGCCTAACATCCCAGTCTGCTTAATATCCCATTTCCCCAAGGGGTAGGAGGATAGGCAGTCACAACTGTATATGATTAGAAAATCTGTTATAACCACTAGACTCCCACATCCCCCCGCAAACGCCTTTTATGTTAGGCTCCCGTATTGCCCGCTATGTAAAGTACCTCAAGACACTTCATATTTTACTATGTAGTTCTGTGCAGTGAGGTGATATCAATGTGTAGCTTTCCATTTCTGGTTGGAAGAAAAACAAGCTTCTACTTTTTTTTACTTTGTCAAAATCAATCGATGACTGAGCTACAATTTTTTTAAGCTTTTTTCATGCCATCGGGGTTCAAATCAACAAGAATCAACAAGAAAACAATGAAATACTGGACACTTACATCGATAGTGAAGAGAGGAGCTAAAGATCTACATCTAGTTGATCACAATCAGCTAGATCTAGCAGGAACGGAAAGAGATTGTCATAATAGAAATGAAAGTGAGGAGAGTGATGAGGAAGATGGTGAACAAAGTGAAATTGAAAGAAACCAGATCTAGCAACTTTCAATTTTTTTTTCATACAAACATATATTCTACGGAAACAGTTGTTTGGTTTCATATCAAAGACAAATCATTTCTGTTGATAAAACCTTTGTCTTCTTCATAGTTACTCAAAATTTAAGTGAGTTGTGCATTTTTTTCTTTGTACTTCCCTTTATTATGACAGAGTTAAGCCCCTTTGGCTAGGACTTGTCTTTATTGCACTCCACTTAACACGACCTCCGTTAGCGTCTGCCATTCTATGTAACAACACAGTTACATCCTTTGAACTCTGACATCCGCTTAGTACGACCATCTTTCCATGGTCCCATCATGTCATGCTAACCATGGTGCACTGTAGTAATAAAATCTGTGAGGGCTGGGACTCTAAGAGTTAAGACTTTGTAGGGCTGCACCTTTTTCAGACTTTTAAATATTTTTATAGGCTGTTTGCCTCCTTTACTCTCACTGACCCCATCATCTGTCTGCCTCTTTCCCTCTCTCCTCATTGATCTACATGGACAGTGTGTGTTGTCAAAAGACAGTCTTGTATTTTATCATGCTGCAACCACTGATCTCATAATCAGTGAGCACTTATTGCTAATGTTAAGGTTATTATGTTATGCTGTTATTATGTACATTGTATAATGCATATTGACTCCATACTTTACAGTGCTTATTTTCTCCTCTTCTTAGATTCAGGCAACTCATACGACCCCCATCACCGCAACCCTCTCTATTCCAAGGCTGATTTAGATTGCATTTGGGAACTTGAGGAGCTTGCAAAACATTTCCATCCCACTGTTTCACTCTATGCAAACATGATGTTGAAGGTAAGTGCACATTTGAACAGGTCGTAACCCCAACAAAAGAGCTATGTCCTGACAATTAATTTGGTGAAAAATTTTAAGGACAGGTAAGGTAAAAATAATGAAATATTACAATTATGCCTGGATTTGTAAAACAAACAAAACTAAAAATTCCACCTGCCTCTTCACCAGCAACTACAATGATTTGCACACATGTAGTTTGTGATATAATATAAAGACAAAAGTAAACAAGCTAAACATCTGCTGCTATAATATGATGATTACCTCATGTAAATAGTTTTGCTTGTATTTGAATGAGAAATGTCATTTTATGAGAAAAACAAATTCTTTTGACAGGGTGAACTCATTGAGTATGATGGGGATCCTCTCTTGGACTTCACCCTTATACGTTTTCTGGATCGATTTGTCTACAAAAATCCAAAGAAAATTAACAGTGAGTAACAGTTCTCAACTAAGTTTTAAGCTCTTTTCTTCTGTAATAAGTAGTGAAGTACATAGCCTCCTAATCCTAATCCTTTTTTGTTTTATTTTAAGACAATGTAAATTCAAAATGTCAAAGGCTAAATTAGCAGTGATTTAAGATATTTACTAGAAATTTTTCTTTGCCCCATTACTTATAAGGTTTTCTAACAGTTTTTACAAAATGTGACATATTTCACCCTTTGCTCAATCTTTTTTATACATTATTGAAAAGCATTATTTGATCTAGCCCAAAAAGGTGTGGATTTTTTTTTTTTTTTCAAATTTAATTATCTCTCTGGTCATCTTCATCTTTGAGGTTCTTTTTAAAAGAGACCTCTATTTTGTCTCATTTCAGATATGACAAATGCGGGTGCACCTCAGAGACGATCGTCTATGAAAGACCAAGTCCACGCAGTCAATTCTCAGGAATTCCTTGAGCAAGGAGAAAGTCAAGTTCAGGAAAATGAAAAGTTTTTCTATAAGTATGAATTATTATTATTATTATTATTATTATTATTATTGTTATTATTATTATTATTATTATTATTAACTATTAATTATTATTATTATTATTATTATTATTATTATTATGATTATTATTATTACGATTATTATTATCATGCTTCTTCTTTTTATTATTATTATTAAGTTTATAATTATTATTGCCGATGATAAGGTTTTGGTAATTCAAGTGTTGACGATAATCATCACAACAAACAAGGACAAGGATTATTGAATTTATCTGATATATAGCAATTAGGAAGTAAATTACGGCATCCCTTCTTTGTTCAGCTGTATCCTTTTTATGTGGTTACCTAACCTAGACCTGTCTCGGCTAAATGCAGTATATTTTGCTGGTTCTCTGGTGGTAGGCCTATAACCGAAAAGAGGATGAGTAGATCCTGTAAGGTGTAATGTGTACATGTATATGTCATTGGTGCACATGTCATCATTACACATTAACCACACACCATCTATTCTTCAACACCACCTTTACTTTTTAATCCCATTTTATTATATTATCGTAGCACTATTTAGTGTGGGCTTCAAAATATACAGCATAGTGGATAAAAGTTTGTTGTTTTTGTTTTACCCATGTTACCTTTTTTGCCACCGTTTTATGTGAATTTTTCATTCTCACAGATATTTCATGGAGAAGTCCAAAAGGACAAAGGAAAAAGATGAGGAGAGCGATGGGAGTGTGTCAGATGGAGAATTTGACAGTTATCTAGGTATTTCCCTTATTTATCATTAAGTAATGAAACAAGTATGGGTATAAAATCATACTTTGGTTTACCGCATTTATCGTTGCTTTTTTGATACTATGAGTTGTGTAATATAAAAATGCAATTTCTTTGAATGCATAACCCCTCCCTCCACTATAATTGAAATTTTTAATAAAGGATTGCTGTGGTCCTCTTGACAAAGACACTGAGTTATGCATTTACTCTTGCTGGTTTAGGTGCTATTTGAGAAGCTTTTTCTTTCCCGTATTTTCTATTGAAAGTATGAAATTCTGCTAATGAATTCACTATTACTTTCCTTGCAGATACTTATGGAGATGCTTTGAAAGATGACCTTGGAGATCTAGATATGGATTTTGCAGGGTATGATTTCTTTTCTTTTCTTTTTTTTTTTTTTTCTCTGACATTTTTTCAAAGAATGAAATTTGTGTTGTTTTTTTATTGTTTTGTTTGGTTTGGGTTTTTTTTTTTTTTGTGTGTTTTTTTTTTTTTTTTTTTTTATGTTTTTGGGGTTTTTTAGGGTTTTTTTTTTAGGACGGGATGAGGAGGGGTGATTGGATTATGAGATGATTCCATCTTTCTTTTTCCCCAGAAGTTAAGTAATAGACCAAATCTGATGTGACATTTCTTTCCTCTGTAGTTTAGTTGCTTTAAATTTCATAAATACTCTTTTAGCATCAAAGAGTGCTAATCTTAGTCTTCAAAATACCCCACAAGTTCAGCTTTCATGTACCAAGAGGAGTGTCCAGCATATATTCAATTTCATTTCAGTGATAAATCTCGATCAAAGAAGAGCAAAAAAAAAGACGATAGTGACAGTGACTCAGAAGATGAGGGTGAAGATGATGATGATTTTGATCTTGAGGATGATGAACTGGCTGCTGAGTTTGAAAAAGAGTTAGAGGGATTGGATGCTGATGATGAAGATGGAAGTGGAGATGACGCACAGGAGGGGGATGAAGATGAAGAGGAATTTGATTTTGAGCCAGATGAAGACGGTAAAGGATTATCTTACTTCATTTTATGTCCTATCTAAAAAAATATGACCTGCAATTACATTATTAATTTATATTACATCTTTATTATTTATTTATCTGACATCTAACTCCATTTTGTAAATTTTGTTTTATGGCAAGTGACTTAAAAATATATTCCTCTATCTTTTTTTTTATTTATTTATTTTGGTGGGTTTTTTTATTAAATGTGTTGAGCAGAATCCTAACTTTTGTTAACCATTAAACGTATTACTGATGAACTTTTTTCATTTTTTTATTTAAACTTCAACCCGTGTCTATAAATGTTGTGACATTTCTTGTGCAGATCCTCTCAGTATGATGATGCAAGTACCTAAATCCAACAAAGGCAAAAGGAAAAGAAATGATTCAGATGACATTTTAGACATGCCTAAAAACAAAAAGAGCAGGAAGAAACTGTAAGTCATTGTTTTCCCAAAAAGTATGGATTGTAATATGATGAAATGCATTGCTTCTTTTCATAAGTTGTTCCACAGAAATAGTTGGAATAGTGTTTTTTAATTACATAAAGTTTCAGTATAACTGAGAAATGATAATGTAAATAACACTTTAGTTTTTCTCATTTTTGATATCATGTAAGTATTCTGTATGATTTGTGTCTTTACTTTAAGTTTTTAGTAAGAGACGGGAGAACTATAGTATGTACCAAGCTTTCAGTACCAGTACTACTAGCCATGAAATCAAGAAAATTCCATCCTTGACAGAGGTTGCACTGATTGAACCCTGTTGCATCAGCCCAGGTTCTTGCTACTTAATCTTACAAAGCAGTGAAAGAGGAATTCAATCTTTCACTGTTATATCCAAATTCGTGTTTAAACGTAAGTTCTTATAACTGAATCTGTAAAAATGGCTTGATTGTACAGGTAATCATTATCATCATCACCACGATCACCATCACCATCACCATCACTATCACCATCATTATCATCATGATTCATTTGTCTTACCCTTATCAGTGACTCGGCTGATCTATTTGCGTCAGCTGAAGAGTTTGCCCACCTTTTGGAGGAAGACATTGAGGGCGGCCACATTTCAACAGGGGGGTCAAATCAAATGCGCAATCAGGATAAAGCAGGTTAGTTAATCGGTTGTAAAATAATTTTGGTCATTTTGGGTACTTTTGATTTGCATATTGTTATGCACACATTCATTACAAGATTTTATTACAGTTACAGTCAGTTTGTTTTGACTCATACTGTACTACAGAATGTTTATAATGGAATATTTTATGCCATAAATGTTGTTGTTGTTGTTAGTTAGGCTTGCTGTATAAATATTAAAATTTTCATTTTGATATAGGCCTACTTAAGAAGTGCTGTGACTGTGATAATGTATGAATGTATTAGTACTATTACTGGACTTCATATATTTTGTTGTTTCCTTAACTTTTTAATGTTTTTGTGTTTTTTTTTAATAGTTACACCTCAAACTATTTTTCTTTCAATAGGTAATGCTGTAAATGCTCAATTTTTGATTTTTTGTTATATAGTTATGCTTCAAACAAAAGAGTTTTCAATAAATGTATACAGTATACCTCATATATAATGGCACAAACTGGGCTTCCTTTTTAGTGCCATTATATCAGAGTGGCGTTACAACCTAGCACATTAAAGGTCCTGAAATTGTTAAGAATTGCACCTCCTGGTATCTTTGGAAAGGGACGGAGAAAGAGAAGGGCAGTGCTGGTAAGCTTATACTGACCGGTATCAGTGGGATGACTGTGCACAACACACTGTTGAAAGACTGAAGATGTATTTTAGTTGGCTTATGAGCGTAGGACTAACAAGTTTTAATTGGTCAATGCCTATATTGTTTACAGCTCCACCTCCCTGTAGTGCTGTTATATCAGAAATAAAGGCCATTGGTGCCACTATGTCAGTAAATTTTTACTGTCGTTCAATAGAAGAAGAATAGGGGCTTGGGGAAAGTGGTGCCATTATAGCACTAGCCACTCTATATGGACTGGAGTGAAGATCTATAATATCCCACAGCTTTTTAAATTCCCATTCTTCCTTATAATTAAAATCATATACATGTAACATTAAAGGATAAAATCTTTCCAGTCTTTGAAGTTTCATTATCTTATCCTCTTGCTCATCTGCATGTTTCTATAATATACTCCACACAGCCAAAAAGCAAATGGTTTGGGAGGAAAAGAGGAACAACTGGCTCAACGACAGCACACAGAAATCTAAAAGGAGGTGGAAAGGCAAAGGCAAGAAACATGATTTCAAAAAGTCTGGAAAGGGACCAAAGAAGGCCAACAAATTCAACAATAAAAGAAAATGACTTGTTTTCAACCTCATAAAATGATAACCTTGATAGAGATGATTGTGAAACATTCAGAGTGTGACATGCTCATCATACCATTTGTATATGCCAATACCTGTCCAAATAGAAATGTATCTTTTCAAGAATGGATGATTTACTCAAAAGTTTATTTGAAAGATGGTGCTGTTTTAGTCAAGGATAAGGGGAAGAAGAATGTAGTTTTTTCAAATTTTGAAAATGTAAAATAAATGAGATACTGATATGGAAAATTTTAAACTGTTTTCTTATTATTATTGCTTCATTTTTCTTGCTTTTGTTCTTTGCTTCTTACTTCTTTTCGACTTTGTTGCCCAAAAATCTTCCTTTTTTTTCATTGATAGATAAGTTATTTGGTAAAATTCTTGAAAAATTTTAGCACATTTCCATAAACAAAAGTTGTAATTTGATTTATTGATCTGTGTTTCAAAGACTTTATTTACACCAACCTACTTCAAATGAATGAAGTACAATGTATTACTTCAAATGGATCAAGTACAATGCACTGCTTCAAATAGATCAAGTACAATGCACTGCTTCAAATAGATCAAGTACAATGCACTGCTTCAAATAGATCAAGTACAATGTATTACTTCAAATGGATCAAGTACAATGCACTGCTTCAAATAGATCAAGTACAATGCACTGCTTCAAATAGATCAAGTACAATGCACTGCT
>JBCJKF010354158.1:0-14240 GCA_039654545.1 Plocamopherus ceylonicus | reverse complement strand
ACTCGTGTATTTAATTAGCGTATTAGTTTATTAGAATATTGATATGATACCCGAGACACATTTTTAATTATTGTTATATCTAATAAATTATACATTAGTTTTGTGGAATTTTTCCAAACTTACAAAAGATGCGAATTTAAAAATACGAGTATATAAATGCAAATATATCCAAATTTTTAAATCAAAAAGATTTAATATTTCAATATTAAAAGTATTTTAAGAGAGAAAGAATACACTTGATACTCGATTGTTAATTTGACTTCTGTCTCGACGCATCTCCATCATTTTCTAAAGAAATATACATCCAAATTTTGGCGAGATGGATTCGTTATATAACAAAACAAGAGAGAGGAGCAGGAAGAAGGGCCATCATTGACAAGCGTGCAGGCGCGCACGAACGAACGGCGAGCTTGATGACGCCTGCTGGATGCGTTCGAGTGGCCGGTCCCGGCGCATCCTGTTGCATATTTCACCTGGAGAACCCTTTTAGCCGGCGTTTCAGCGCGGCTACGAGGCACACGAGCGTGTAAATCAAACGCGTTGCCCGCCTGTAAATCTCCAGGTAAATACACACCGCCGAGATAATTTACGCAGCCGCCGAGTGTATTCTCTCTCTCTCTCTCTTTCTCTTTTGCCCGTCCTCTGCCCTCCCGCGCGCATCCCACTCTTTCTTTTTCTCTCCTCGTCTCTTCCTCGTATCTTTCGGACCACGCCGGATCCGGGGCCCGGAAAGCGAGGCACCGGCAGGACGCCTCGTTATACCGCACTGATCGTTACGCTATAAGAACGTCGATACACTGATAATTTGTGACGTCAAAGGACGCACCAAATTATTTTCGTTGTATCGTGTATGTTATTCGTCGTGCGATCGGTGCTGTAATATTTTGGTATTGAAGTGTATATGTGTATTTGGTATATATATTTCCTTTTTAAATTATATTTATTTTATATTCATTAAATTATTTAATTTTATTATATTTTTTATTATATTGTATTACATTTTTATATTAAATTCTTATATATATGAAAAAATTTTTGAAAACCTGTATTTCTTCTGGATAGCTACTATTGGAAAACTTGAGAAATTAGTAAGAAAATTTTTATTTCCTGAAAAAATCAAGAAACTTTCAGATAACTTTATCAAGACTTTGAAAAAGCTCCTGTCAAAATTATTTCTTCTCTCCAAGATTTCATTTTTATTTCACGAATGGGCGTGTAGATAACATAGCAAAACTTTTTATATATAAAATCTAACATTTGAAGCGTTTAAAACTCTTAATGTTTTTTCATAAATAAGAGAAAAAAAAATTAAGAAGCTCGAAGATAATAATTAAAATTATTTTTAAAATGCTTTAGTTTTTGATTGAAAAATTTGAGTAAAAAGATCAACGAATTTTTTTCCCAAAATTTACATAAATAATCCTATTTCCTATCAACACACCTATTGCATCTTATTCTCTGAAAGAACTTTTCACGAAATATGCACTTATTATATATCGTACAATTACGTATAATTACGGGCGACGTATGCGAAGCCATAAATTCTTCCTACAAGCGACGTAGTCCGATGAAAAATATCGCGAATCTTATCAGACACGGTGCAAGCTGAGATCATCCGTTAAATCGCTGGCTCGTATTTTATCGCATCGCGCGCGCCGTAACTGCGGCGTACAATTCGCGAGTATGTATCTAATGCACGTGCTGCGCACCAACCAGATGCATCGAGATGCACGGTCTGTCGATTTAATGGAGGCAGCGAGGTGACGACAGGTGGGCCAGTTCCTTGATAAATGAGCTGAGAACTTGCGGCTACTTATCCACCAATGCATCAAATCTGTCCACGCCGGTGGATCGCTTGTATTAAAAGCAGCAGCTACATATCCACGAGAGATCCGGCTTATTTCTCTAATCTTTCTCTCGCCCGTTGATCAGACGGAGACGTTTCACACGACGACTGATAACAGTGATAACGATACGGCATCAATGTGTGCTTTCTTACATGGACTCAAATATATACTCGCGCTCCTTTTTTACGTGGAATCATTGAAATCGGATTTACATTGATATTTTCGTAGAAATCATTTCTGTCCATGATATTACGTTGTAGAAACTCTAGCTTTCGCCGAGCGAATGCAAACTTTATTACAATGCCGGATGACGCAGATGTGCGGGCGTAGCGAGCTTTCAATTAAACGCGGATTAAAGGCGATTACTACGCCGCACTTCGCTTAACGCATTGTCCGAGTCGCGTCTCTATTCCGGTTATACCGGACACCGTGAAAATATCGTCTACCAGACGTCCTGCTGGGCGTAGGATCTAGCACCGAGTGCACTCGTAGCTGCATCCTCGCATAACTCGCGCTCTACTTTCGCAAGCGAGAGGCGCGTTTACGCACACTCGCTCGCGTATATATATATATATATATGCAGAGCCGCTCTTTCGCATTATTTATCACTTAGACTTATCGATACGCGCGCGTTTTTCGAGTTGTGCTTGCAGAAATCATATCCCGGATCGTCTTTTCTTCGAGGTCGGAAGATCAGTCGTCGACATCCTGCTCGCACGATCCTTTCCGCGCGCGAATCGGCGTTGTATCGATATTTCTCTCGCGAGCATTTGAATCGATACGATGCGAGAATCATGCCTACTGCATTTCACCGCGATAAAATGCATAGAAAGACCGGGCTTTGCGGTGTAAATGCGTGTGAGAATTGTAACTCAATATATGTATATTTCGTGATTTTCTTTCGTTCTATTTAAATTTACGCTAACAAATTGGCAACACGAACAAATTTCTGTATAAAGTTTTTTAAAAATAAATTACGGGAAAACTTGAATCTCTTATTATTAGTTTTAATTTATAAAATTGATCGATTATCGTTTGTAATGAAATATTCGATAACATTCTTCTTGCGTAAGATTCAGATAAATCATATTACATAATCATCCTGCACCGCGTGCTGTGTGAATGCCGATCTTTATTTGCGCGCTTCCATCTACATCTTCGGCCAATCTTCCGCACCTGTCGATCGACCGGTCGTGAATTACCATCGTGCAAACCTCGGATTGGTCGTGCGTCGATGAATGTACGTAAGGTCTCGGTTTCATTTTCGCCGGCGGCGCCGGCGAGAACCCCTTTCCTGTGCACCCCGTGCACAGCCACCCCGATGGCAAAGTATAAGGCTCGTAACACCCTTCACGATCGGCTGCGCGCTAACGACTTTTAGATCATTAGTTACTGAAACTACCAATACAATTATCGGGCCTGGATATTTATTCCCTTAATCTCGGCCCCGGCACTCCGACCAAGATTGCCGACCGCGAGAGCAATTCGGTGAGGCCATTCCCGTTGTTTAGACCTATCGACGTGCCCCGTGACTGCCTTTTATATCAGGACGCGTTATACCGTAAGGTCTTAATTAAGCCGCTGATTATCATGATAATCCGCGGCGCATAAGCCGCCCCGCGCCCCTCCCTCCCCGGCCGCTCGCTCTCTTTCTCGAATAGGATGATTGATTGCACCGTCGCTATTTCCAACTTTTCGAGGATCCCGCGAAAATTATACAGATCATCCATGAAATCCTCGTGCATCAACCGCAGGATATCGGTGGGAAGATTTTTTTTTGCATCTCAAAAACGATTAGCGAACGATCAGACAAATTACCTGCCAAATTTTTAAGTATTTTTAAGAATTATAATATAACGGGCATTTTTTTTTTTCAGTATTTATCAAAATCCTTATAACGAGCAAAAAGCACTTTTATGTATCATGCTAGAGCAGTACAATAAAGATAGAATGAAAGATACTTTAATATAATGATTGTTCTTTTAGTATTTTAATATTTTATCTTATCGTAAAATTAAAAAAAAATGTTTATTCTTTAAACAATTATTGTAATAAGCACAAAAGATATACTTTGCGTTACAGTTAATCTGATTTTTAATTATTAATACAGAATTAAAAAATTAATACTTGATATCATACGATGTTTAAAGAACAAACGCACATAACAATTAACTGATTTTTCGGCCTCAGCTGATGACACCGGGAAAAAGAAAGAAAATCTCCCGCTCTCGTTCGCGCTACATCGGTGCAGCTGATTTACTGTCATGGGTGTGTGTGCCTTTCATTGGACGGAGTGTGAGAAAACGGAAGACTTGCCTGATGCGGGAGGGACACAAGAATTCATTCGACGGCGTTTGCAGAGCAAAGAAGTCATTATATTTTCTCGAAGCGTCGCGAGGAGCTTAATCAAGGTGGCAGCCGAGCGGAATCAGCAAGGACCCCATCAGTTTTACGTTTCGTCCTTTTTTCTCCGCGAACTCCTGGCTCCTTTATCGTACTGGGGACGCTCAGACTCCGGGGGCTCATTGTCCAACCTAATAACCGCAACTTTTAATTGAATCTGCGACCAAGACGAGTCAACTTTCGGCTCCTTCGGCCCATTCTGATTGGCGATCATTCTTGTCAATTCTTGGTCACCTGGCTCGGCAGCCTCCAAATCTCTTTCTGCTCTTTTTGTTACACTCATATCGTTTAAAGAATATAATACTAAAATCTTTCTATTGTTTTAACTTCATTCAAACACTGCTTCATGTAATTCTTCTCTCATCTGTTAAAACATTGTAAATATAATTATTAGAGCTATCATATCTTTATCCAATTTACGGTTTTAATTAATCATATGAACTACATGACGTATGTTGGTATTATTGTAAAAGAATAAAACAGAGAAAGAGAGTCGAAATGAGAAAGTCAAAACAAGATCGAGAAAATATGACCGACGTGTTTAAGCTCGCCAATTAAACGTACGTGATTGTCCTCACGGAGAATTCGAATCGGCATTGTCAATCGATGCGAAACGAAAAAAAAACGAACGTTGTCTTATTTGTTTTAATTGGCATTTCGAGTGCCGCGAAACGAACGTGGACTATTGCGCATCGACTGACGGCGACAACGGCTGATGGATTATTGTTGTGATTATGTTGTTGTCGCTGGAATTATAACCGATGATGCAGCAGCATCGCAGTAAATAACATTAACTTGAACGCTGCGTCTCAAACAGATATTGAAATTCACCAAAAACAATATAATTTCGATAAAGCAGAAAAAGAGAAAGATAAAAAGAACTCAATTTTCATCTTATATCTCTTTAATTTTTAACATCATTAGCAAAAATAAATAGCAAAAATATTTAAAATAGAGCTACAAATAAATAAATAACATATATAATATATTTGCATTTTTTATAGATATTATCCACCAGTTTATTCATATTATTATTATATATAATTTTATATATTATTAAAATATTATTAAAGAATTAATTATCATTGTAAAAATTATTTTTTTTTATGTCAATCCAAATAAGACATCTACAAAATATGCTTGTTTTTAATCGAGATCTTTCTCTCTCTTTTGTTTCTCTCTCTCGTTTATTTTTAATTGATTATTAATTATATTCGCTTATTAATTCGCGCGATATTTACGGTAACAGCTGACTCGCGAACGAGATAGAAGAGCTATGTAACGGGAGAAGAAGAAGAAGAAGAGGAGAGCGGATTATGTCCACTTGTGATTGTGCGCGTCTGCACGCACCTGACGAGAAGCATCAGTGGCTAAAAGAAGAGAATGGCCGTTAATTACAATATATGATTCGCTTAATTGCATTCTTTATGCAGCCGCTTAGCTGGAACGATTTCTTTCGCGACGTAGTAGTAATAGTAGTGGTAGTAATCGTTACAAACATATCGCGAAGAAGTTGCACGGTCAGTATCATCTCAGCTCAACAGTTCTATCATTTTGCAAATCATCGATAGGATTATTTTTATTATAATGTTTATTTTATGTTTAGTTATGTTATGTATGATATATAATTTTAATGTATTTAATAAGTTTTAAAGTTGCTTCTTTTAATTTAAAAGTTACTCTTATTTCTAAGATTTAGTTCCACGGGATATCTTTTACAGATATATCGCGATTATAGTATTTTGCTTACATTTTATGTTTATAATTGTGATTGGATAAATATTTTAGGGAACTCATAATTACATGCAACGGCACGTTATTCGGCCGAGTTCATTGATTTTTAGATGCTGTGGAATTCAAGCAGTTGGATTGTCTTCCTCAAGATGGCAGAATCAGCTCTTTATTTTATGTATCTAAATCTTTCATATACAGTATATGATATTGATGAATATAATATATATATGTAATAAAACATTTATTGATGCATATACATTTAATACCACATGCATAGAGAAACATTCGCTATGTACAATGCGTGATAGAATTCTCGTTTTATAACACTCGGCATGAATGCATTGCTTTTTTGATAATTTTTATAATTATATAGAAAAATAAGTCAATCAATTAATTTATTAAATTAAAGATAAAATCTCTAGACATACATGTTTAACATCAATCAATTTAATTATCCAAATCAAACCCATTGATCATTGTCCGTTTTGTCGGAACGCACATTCCGATGGTCGATGCGTTCCTTGCGACAATCTGTGATGTCATTTTCTTAGCGAAGCGTGACACTGTGCTATCATCGACGTAGGCGGTCATTGTCAAAAGTCGTATGACAGAAATCATACTGGCTATTAGCTCGCGTATAAGATATTCCGAAAGAAAAGATAAATCAGTATGTATATAAAATTATAAAGATCGAGTTTAATCGTCAATATTTCATGTAAATATTTATCAAAAATTTATTTTTAATAGATGATCATCTATCTGTATTCCTGTTTTTTATATCATCCCTTGTATATATGTACAATTTTAGAATTCAAGTAGTCCTTTATGTTCTAAAACTAGCATTGTACATGACACGTATGTTATGAGAATAACGATTATCGGACAGAATCGTGGTACACAAGAGCTAAGATTGCGTAAGTCGCAGAATTCTCTGGTTCGCGATAAAAAGTCGATAATTAGCAGAGCGAATTTATTAGCGACTACTTTCTAGAAAATCGCCATTTAACTTTAATTGCGCGCCGCGGGATCGTTTCGCGGAGAGAGAATCTCGGTGAAATTGTCAAGGTGATCGAGAAGGGGAAGACGAGGCGAGGCGAACTTCCCGAGTTGAATCCCGTTGTCGGGAATGCGTTGGAGGAGATGGACAGACGCTCGCCCTCTTCCTCTCACGATCACCGGTCGACCGCAATTAAAATCGAAGGGTCGCATCTCCGAGATACGTGTGCATGTGCATCTCTCGATGTACGCGGCAGTTGTGTGTCCTCGTCTTCGTTTTCTACTAACAGTACCATGATCTCTTGCTACTTTTAACATACGAATAAAAGCGCATTTATCAGCGTTAATTATGAAGCCCGAAATAAACTTATTAGCTGATTCTGCTTTACGATGATATCTGTACGATTAACGCATTAAAAAAAAGTTGAATAAAATTAACAATAAATGTGATGCACACTCAATAATGATAAAAATATTTTCTACTTTTCTCAAAATTTTTACATATGTATTTTTTTTTCTCGAAAACCACTGATACAATTATTATTATTTTTTTCATTCTGTTAAAAATAAATAAGCTATAGTTTGATTGGACTTAAAAAAATTATAATTTTATTAAAAGTTACAAATAATAAAAGTCACCAAAAAATTGACTTAATTGAAATCATAATAAAAAATATTCATAAAGAGCTTATATTCAATAAAAGACATACAATCAATAAGTAGCCAAATATATAAGAAAGAAAATAAAAAAAAAATTATTCAGATATATTAATTCAGCGAAAGAAAAAAAGAGTGAAAACAGAAAATAATTTTGCCATCTGATTTAACAACTGCATTCTCTCCTTTAAGACTACAATTAAAAAAAACAACAGTCCGTGCGCGAACAAAATTATTATATTAAAATATATTTTTGCTATTCTATGACCTCAAGAACGACGTATGAAAAGAAATAAAATATTTTCAACGAATTCACATCGAGATCTCATCCCACTTGAATATTAATTAACTGTATTGATACGATGGCGACCGCGAAAACTTGCCTTGTCAGATTCACCAGCATCGTAGGTAGCTCTTTACAGTCGGCACTCGAGTAAAGAAGCATGATTCCCTTGCCAATTGCCAGACTCCTTGTTCCCCGCTATTAGATCCCGATGTCAGGTCATGTTTTGTTGACTAACATGGAAAAAATGTTCTTCGAACGCACACGCTCGTTCGCGTTCGTTTATATGTGTTGCGCCGCGAACCGAGGATAGCGTTACACGCATCGGTATAATTGCCTGGTAATTATTCATTACGTTTATGTACCATGTTATTCAATAATCCCAGGCGCTGTAATTTACTTACGATTGAGCATTTCACGCTTCGCAATGGCTTACTCTTGCCGCACGGTCGCGCTCGAGCGTGGTACGTTCGCCATTAGCGAAGCTGCAGCGCGCATATGCGCGCAGTAATCTTGCATTGTTATGCATTTATGGTCACTTGGATCATGCAAAATCTGTGGATCGTACGAGAGAGTGCGCGAGCAAACAATATTTATCGGAAAATATTTATAGTAATTTTTATAAACGTGTAAAGAACGTACGCTGCAACAAAGCAAGCTCTGTAATTAGCGTAAATATTTTTTTTATTAATATTATAACAACATTATTATTATAATTAAAATGTAATTATGCCAATAATATTATTTCAGCAGGCAATTCATTGTAAAATAAAAATTTCTAAATAAATAATTCTTTAAGTAAATGATTTCAATGTGATTTTTAATGTAATTATTTATATCCCAAATTAACTTTGATATGCAATTATATTTCAATTTAATATCATTGTAATGATAAATAAAGTTTTATTGTAATTCAATCTCTTACATTGTGCGCATTCTCGTGTGTGCGAAGAAATTAATTGAAATCCACAAGCGTATCTAATTTGAATCTGGAATATCTAATAGATTGTGACGCTTTAATTTTATGATTCTAATGTATATGCAAATATGTTATCTTACAATTAAAGAAATTAGAATTGGCTTTCTTATTTCAATATTTATATTGTAAGTTTATTATATGTCTTGTTACATCTACTTTCATTAATTATAATCTAATCAAAATAAAAAATAACAATCCAAAAATTTATATTTTTAAATAAATAGTGTGTCGAGAATTTTTTTATCGAAATTTTTATTATCATAATATATCGGTTATATATGCTTTATGTAGGAGAATGAATTTGTCAAAGAATATCTTTCGAAAAATTTCATAAGGAAATGACTATATATCCCTAGCTACGTAGTAACGTAGTTCTCATGGGTCCGATAATGCGACTTTAAATCGAACTTAATTGGTCACAATGCTGACATGACTCTCCCACATTAATGTGGGACAGTTAATGCAATGACGGCTGTCATTTTCACGCTTGTGAAATGTATCACGTTGACGATAATCGAGGAATATTTATCGTGTGCATTTCGTTAACATATCTACATCGACATCGTCATTCTATATCTCTCAATACAACAAGATATAACATACACAAAAATCTTATTTTTCATAATTATAATACTTATTTAATCGGATGCGCAAATCTGAAATTTTTTTTTTTTCATTTACATACATGTGTCATTCGCAATCAGCGTTCAGCAATCTCAATTAGTCGACAGTTCCTGAAGCAACGTTCTCGCGTCATCTCACATGTGCGACACTCGTATAGGCCGCGGCCATTTATGGCGATTTTAACCATTATATTACGATGCCTGTGGCATAATGAAGGTGAGTTTTTCTCGCGGTTAGCCTAGCCGAGAGTGAGCTTCTCGACCCGTTGTCGCCGTGGCGCATAAGCAGTTCCAATTCTCACGGTGTCCTTTATGGAACGGTCACCACGGGACTCCCACCATCGACACGCAAGATCACTCGAGTTTCTTTTCGCTTTTTTGCGAACCGCGTTTTCCTCGCCATCGAAGAGTAATCGTCGCAAAGAATCACTATCGCGACGAGTGTTTCAGTTACCGAAGAGTTCACTAGCGTTCATTGATTCATCCACGTTGAATAAATATATCCGCACATTTCTTAATGACTTGCAAATTTTTCTTTTATATACAAATGAACTCGTGAAAACCTTTTATACGGTTTTTAAAAATTTTGACAGACATGCAATAGCTTATTGGCAAGAATTAACGTATTTATCAGGACGTATTTATCAATTCGATCAATTAACGTTATCGACATGATTTTACTTTTCCATTTGGACATTCCCCTATTTTTAGTATCTATAACGTCCGCGATGTATCTCATGTTCGGTCTTTCTTTCCGCGATGTCCTTATCCTTATTATTCCATCGGACATGTTCGAGTGAAATCCGGTGAAAGGTATAGCGGACCAGTGGTAAGAGGACATTACATTCTTCGTACTTAGTCGTTCCTTCATCCTCCCCCTCGTCACCCCTTATCCTCAGCCGTACGTCGTTCGCTTCCACCTCATTCCACTCCTCCTATTCTCGCGTTGAGTGAAAAGTTTTACTCGGGATATTACGCCTCAGCCTCCCGTGACGTCGAAGGATTCCGCGCCCCCTCCTCGTCCTGCGATCGTCCTGGCTGCCTACGCGGTCTCCCCTTCAACCCCTCTTCCGACCACCTCTCTCCCTCCTCGCGTTCTCGTCGCAGCTGGTCCTCTTTCTCTCATCTCTCCTACCTCCTTTCTCTCCTCTTGTCCACCGCGGCTTCCTTTCGCCGGGAGAAAAGCGCGCGGCGCAAACATAATATCATTACTATTTCGAAGTCCCGTTTTCTTATGAGTTCGAGAGAACATAATGTACCTAGCCTGAGGTCCTTTGTTTGCCATTCTCGTTGTTTCTCGGAGCAAGTGTAGTCGAGTCTCCTTTCCTTCCCTCTCCTTCCCTTCCCTCTTCTATCCATTCTATGCTCGGATGAGAGAGACTAACCGGAAAACTTTTCGTTGCTCGCCCTCCCATCCTCCGTTCGAGCGTGTATTCGCGATCGCTGCGTAGATTGTGAATGATTAAAGATTTACGCTGAAGGGGATTACAGCTATTTATACTTTCGAGAGCTTGAATTTGAACGATTTATATACGATTTATACAACGATATTCTTTTGTTGGTTGCATAAGATAAGATAAAATATTTTTGTATAAAATAATTGTCAGAAGCAAAAAATAAATTAGTGATAGTTGATATAGAAGAGTAAAAAAAAAAGTAAAACTATCTCAGATTTGGGCCTCGAGTGCATTAAAGCACCTACGATAACTTCATCGGCAACTGGAAACTACAACGAAATACGTACTTGGCTTGGCAGATGTGATAGCTGTCGGAATCCGGTCGTTTATCTTTCAAAGAGGGTTTAAATTGAAATTGTTAAATCATCCGTATTATATAACGTACGAAACTTCATACATCTTATACCATCACTTTTAATTTATGAGATAACGTACTTTGTATCTGTAGTGTATTTCGACACTTTTAGCTATTACTATTTTTTAATTGAAAAAAAAAAAAATAGCATCACCATCGATTAAAAATTAAATGATAACGTTCAAATCCGGTCATTTATTTATACAAACAATATTGTTTGAAATATTAAAGATGCAGTTTATAGTAAAATATTCTTTACTCTTATTAACTCATCCAACATAGCGTGATTCGCCATTTTTTAGAAAACGTGAAGAAGATGATGTAAAGAGATCCACCCTCGAGGATACTCGCGTAAGCGAAGACGAAGGGCGATAGGCTACGACAACGAGAAGGGTTTCTCATGGAGGGATGAAACCGACACTTGGTGGGGTTCGCCGAGGATCTGCATACGATCGCGCATACGCATACGACGCGCGTAAATTTGCGCCCGTGTGCGTGACAAGCAGGCCGCGGAAGGGAAAGCGGGGCAGGGGGAGGGAGGGGGATGCAGGGAGCTTTCACGGAGAGAATCGTCGCGTTGCTATCGACCAATCGTTGGCAGACCTGCGTACATCAGCGTGCCGCCTATAGGCCACCCCTGCCTGCCACCCCTCCCCCCCCCCGGCCATATTGTAAAATATGGATCGCGGAGGTGTACAACACCCCACCGCCTCGAGAACAACCCCCGACCTCCGCTCGATCCCCGCGGCTGCTTTCTAACATCGCCTCGCGCCAAGCACGCTTGTACTTGTGTCAGAAAAGAGGTCTCGTCGGAAAAGAAGATAGCGGAATATGCTCATTTTTTTTCTGCTTAATAATTTGTTTTAAATAAGAAGAGAGAAATTTATTTTATTCGAAGATGTAGAGATATAAGAAAAAAATTAATAAAAATTCTGAGTAACGACTCTTTAAAGGCTATAAGAATCGGTATTCAGTTGATATGATTTTAATGCTAAATTTTATTTAAAAAAAAAAAAAAATTTCAATATCTTAGAAAAATCTTACATCATTGAGAAGATATAGCGGATATTGCTGAACGAGGAAACATTCGTATCGATGTAGCACGGCGCAAGCCATGTCTTTTTGAGACTTTGTCACTTTTCGCTCGCCCGCCTGTAATTGTTACTCTTTACGACGGAGAAGAATCGTTGTTAGCCGCTGGAGAGGAATTCCAGCGACTTTCGCATTTTGCAGGATAAAAGAGGAGCCACTGAGGCGTGTATAAAGACAAGTCAACCATGCGGAGCTATGCCTTAGTTATAGCTTCGTAAAATGGATATCACGAGATCAGCGATGAAAAAGTGCATTTTATTCGCTTTCATTGCTATTAGTGCAACAATAAAGTATAATTTGCGTTGACATGTATATATCATATGGTTTAAAATCATTCACTGTCTTTTTTTTTCATGCTACTCGCTCGCCAAACATTCTAAATACATTTAAGCGCAAATATTTTTCATGACATATGCTGTTTTTGATCGTGAAATAATTTTATAAAAAAAAAAAAAAAATTTGGGACTAAATAGAAACGTAAAACAATTATATGTATAACGTAAAAATATATATCAATAATTATTCTAATATCATGAGTGCATCCAAATTGACATATGTCTAGTTCACCGTTATTGTATTTCTTGGCAGACAGCTTGTCAACGAAACGTTAAACGAACGAAGACGCGGGTAAAGGGTGTAGAGAATTTACGCCATTTTTCTCGCTTCGAGAAATTTACGGCGCCTGGCGTTGCTCCAGACTCGTAATTCCGCCTTTGAAATAAACATCCGGATGAGATATCGCGATCTTATCGGATTGAAGTTATCGGGCTGACATTGTTGTACGTAATAGAGTTATTTACGTGGTTACGCACGCATGGTCCTAATAAATTCATGTGTACATATTTATGTTTCACGCAAAGTGTAACATAAACAATATTTAAGTGTTCGTGGTTTTGCATTTTGTGTGATTTGTTTTTTTAATATTAAAATTTATATTTATGATATGCAATATCTTTCCTTAAATCTTCCTAATAATCTCTATAAGTCAATATCTGAAGTCGCAACAACAATTTTAAACAATAAATATCTAAAAATTTTATTATCTTTCAAAATTAAAATTATCTGTTTATTATAAAAAAAAAGAAAGTTGCTACCCCATAAAAAAATATTAACTGAACGTAATAATTTAACAAATTATTATCAACTTTAAAATTATTATCAATTTTAAAACTATAATATATTGCTTCTGAAAAAAAAATCGATTAAACCTCACTTATCGTTAATTTCAAATAACATTTACGAGAAATGTGGTCCATATTTAAGAATCATAACAAACATCGATATCGTACATTAATTCGCATTAAAGTCTTGCAAATTCCGGAGCCGTGTTTGTGTTCCTTCGACTAAGAATCACGTCCGCGAGCGCATCATCAGGTCGTAGCGGCGGCAAGGATCAAAGGACGCCCCCACGCACTGGCGACTCGTCGTAGAAATGCCACCGTCTCGCTTTATCGTCCGCCGGAGGTCTATCCGTTCATCTCCATGCACGCACGCACGCACGCACGCACGCACGTCACAGGCGACAGTTGCCGTATTATGCATTTGTCGGCGCGTTATATAGCGGCGAGTCATTAATGCGGCAAGCGCTGAGAACGGTTCGCACCTGTATCGAAAACGGCACGTCGCGCATCGCCTGTCGCTCGAAGAGGCATCGGGAAGTGAGAATATCTTCGAAATACCTTTTTGAGATTCACGATTTCTTTCGGTTCTTGCTCATTAATGCCTACATGAACGCGTTTGCCTCGCGAGATACGCATTATTTTGTGATTAGCAAACCTATAATAAAAATTGAAAGAAAGAAGAGAAAGTGTCGT
>JBCJKF010353050.1:0-14255 GCA_039654545.1 Plocamopherus ceylonicus | reverse complement strand
TGAGAACGACTTATTCATTGTTGCTTTGGTGGTGCCATCCAAGACAGAACGAGGCACTAGAGAGTAGAAATGACATTCATTAGATACCATGACATTCATTAGATACCATGTCTTCACTTATAGGGATATAAAGGTGTGCGTGGCGATTATCGAAATAGTCTTCTTCAAACACAGTGTAAAGAATGCCAAAACTCACGAACGCGCAGCGCAACCAGATCGTCAGCATGCACAATGCTGGATCGACGCCGAGCGCCATTGCGCTGCAGTACAATTGCTCAAGGGAAGCTGTGCATCATTTACTCAAAAAGTTTGATGAGCACGGGCGAGTAGATGATATCCTTGGTCGTGGACGAAAGACATCCACAACGAATGCAACGGACCAGGATATTGCCCAACATCACATTGACAATCCCTTTGCCAACGTACGAGAAACAGCGGCCCAATTCGGCATGTCCATATCCACAGTCCGCCGTCGCCTAAAGAAAGCTAGACTGAAGTGTTGCCGCCCCTATGTTGGAACACTTTTAACAGAGCACCACGCAGCAAGGAGGATGGAATGGGCCCTGGCCCACAATCGTTGGTACCAGCCCCAGTGGAACCGGATCCTGTCCTCCAACGAGAGCAGATTCAAGCATATAGCGTAGGGAAGGAGAGCGCTTCTCGGCCAAATGCGTCAAGGAGGTGTTAACCTGTGGCAGAGCATCGTTGATGGTGTGGGCGGGGATCAGCTCTCATCATCGAACTGAACTCGTCTTCATTGAGAGAAGCATGACAGCGAAGGTGTACATAGCGTCTTGAGCAAGCATGTTGTACCTTTCTTCAGAGATCACCGCGACATGGCCTTATTCCAGCAGGACAACACACGACCTCGTGAGGCGAGGATAACCAAAGACTTTCTTGCTGACAATAACATCGAGACCTTAGAGTGGCCTGCCGTTTCGCCTGACATGTCACCCATAGAACATCTCTGGGATAAATTGGGCAGGCGCATCAGCAGGCGGAATGACGTTCGAACACTGAATCATATGAGGCAGGCATTATATGAGGAATATAACGGCCTGCCCCAACAACGAATAACAAATCTTACCCGATCAATGCGACATCAAGTATGTGCCTGCTTAGAAGCAACTGGAAGGCACACGCATTTGTAACTAGCGACATTTGAACAGTTTTTACTAGCCTACTGATTTTCTGATGATTATAGTGTAAATAATGACAAAAATCCATGAAATCCATTCATTTAATGTTTTATTGTATTCCTTTCACAACAAATTAAAAAAACATTACCACTTCCCATAACTTTATATTGAGTGGATTAGACATTCAGCATTTTCATGTTCACTTTCATTTTGAAGTGTTGCTTTTCAAACCTATTGGTTATTTCTTTATAATTCTGGTTTTGAATACTTGTTATCGTTTCAAATGACTTGGAAATTGTTCCGCATTGTTTTATTTTTCACATGGTACAGATTTTGAACAAATACACCTAGCCGTTCTTTAGATACCGTTAATTTAGAAGAGTAAAGTTAATTATGACGCTCAGTATATATTGAACATATAAAACAGGGTTGGCAAATGAGTCCCTTCCTCTACTGTGAGCTACCAACAAGTTACCAGGAAATATCTTCATAATAACGTCAAGTCAACTTTACAGGAAAACATCCACCTTCTTTCTTGCCTATCATAAAAACATGGAAACAGGGCCTGAGAAGCTAAGTGTAAAAATAAGGTATCAACTGACCATATGACCAAATGTTTAGAAGTAGATGTAAATTGAGTTTCCTGTTATGACACATGCACCTTCTCATTATTTAGCATATTCAGTATACATGAATAAATAATACATATTTACAAACGTTTGCTATAAAAGAAACTTGGAATAAAAGTATATAATGTGAAAATAAAAAATTCATATCATATATTGTCATTCTCAGGCTTTTCCACAAGCAAGCCATAAAAACAAATTCCACACTAATTCAATATATAATTAAATATATATAAATAAAAGGTAAAGCATACCAACAGAAAGCTTTGATCAATAAGACTTTCAATCCTGGCCTATAAATGGCCAGTTGAGATCTTTCTGGAGTAATAATACATGTCATGTGTAGTACATGGTTTACAGCCTCATGAATTATCTTTGCTTTAAAATTTAAGAAATAACATTTTGTCATGTGGCCCAATACCCTACATTAAATTGGTGATTCAAAAAGATTCCTCCATTTACCCCTGAGCCTGCCCAGGCATAGGTTAAATATGTGATACAAATGTCATGAATGACAAAAAACAAACAAAAAAAAACCCACTACATCCACAATATACTACAACATAATAATAAAAGTACAGAGTTTGGTCTTCTCACAAATTTTAATATATTTTAAAGCTACGTATGTGATTATTGCTGAGCCATTACCTCTATAGTCTATTATATTTGTAATGCATGCCTTTTGGAAAGCAAAATCACAAAGTGCTCTTTTTGATATACAGAGGGAAAACTACAATGTATCAAAAGTGAATGATTGATATTAGACAGAAAAAGACTAATAAACATAGTTAAAAAAGACCCTTTATCAGGTCAGTAGCAAATTTAAATTAGAAAATTCTTTCTTTTTAAAGCTATGCCTTTCACTATTTTATCAAGATTGTAGGTAAAGTGATCAAAAGACTAAAATTCTGAATTTCAGTTAGGGTGAACAGTGAAAGCCAAGTTTGCTCAAGGACAAATTTAACTTGGCCAAATTTTATTCAGAAGTGAATACAAGAAGAATGCGAACAGAGTGGGAAGGTTACACAACTTGAAAAAGCCTTCCTAAAATAGAACACAGCTAACAGACATCAACTAGAGAATGTACCATGCCTAGATTGACACTGAAAGACTTTTATTGGGTGGAATTGATTTGTGCCAGGGTGGTGACAAACATGGCCTGTAATTTTCTATTTTGATCACAGAGGGGTTTTTTTACATGCACAAAGGCACATGGTACCTCCTAGTTTATCTCCATAGGTTTAGCACTCATTCATCCTGCCTACCACTGGATGAGAAGGTGAAACACACCCTGAAAATTCACATTTTTAATCAAGGCTGCACAACAGGAGCCAGCCCCCAACCTTTGGCTTGGTGGTCAAGTACCCTCATTACTAAGCTACCTGACCCTTTGTCTAATCAAGAAATACGAAAGAGAGCAAGGGGCATGCATCTTAACCCTAAACCAATCAGAATAGATGGCAACTTTCTGATGAATGACTGATGAAATAGGTGTTAGGTTTACATTCTCCACAACTTAAACAGTAGCATTAACAGTGAAGTTTTTCCTTTCCAAAACAAAAGCAAGGCCTAAACAACTCTCCTTATTTAGCAGTTACATATCAAAGAATGATAACAAAATATTTCAGAAAAGTAGGCCCTACTAAATTTTCATCTTCTGAGGTTTTTAGTGTTGCCTCCCCATCCACATGCTTTGATTGGTTCATTTGTTTTGATCATGACTTTGATTCATCGCAACAAAACCGAAACTCCTAAGAAGTCCAAATCAATCTGAACCAAATGCATCTGTCAGAAATGTATCCGCAAGCATTATTAATATCATTTTGTCAAGGATAAATATCTTTTAAAGGCTTCCCTTTCTCAAATTACTTCATGTTTTAATCATTTTTAACAAAAAGAAAGTAATGGCAACTAAAATAAAATAAGATAAAAATACAGCTGACCAAGATATGCAGAAAAAACTATAATAAGAAAAAGTTATTGATAAGACTGATTTTCAAAGCCAGCATTTGAGCGGAGAAACCGAGTGAACCTTATCAAAGGCGGAACTGATGCATTTAATGTGACAGTCTATGAGACACAATGATTTAGTTTGATCTACATACATGCCTGACATCTATTCTGGTGAAAACTTCTCTGGTCCCTTAATGACTTAATGTTCAAAGCAAGAGTATGGCATAAGTTCCTAATATCCACATATCACACCCTAAAAGAAAGAAAAAAAAGCTTCCTCCCTTCTGGACACGGTATATCAATTTTACTTCATGCTTGAGGTAATTTACATCAAAATGAAAAGTCATAGAGCCTTCAGTGTGAATGTTAATAACACCATAGTTTAAGATGGTGATAGATCATATTGTTTATGTCTATTTCTTCAACACTATAGACATCTTATTTACCTAATTGTCTACGAGCAAAGTTACATATATTCAATGCATGTGAGAAGAGCGATAAGAAATGGAAAGATAAGTATTAAAAGTCATAAAAATGTATAGATAATGCTGCTGACTGGCCCTTATGATACTCTATAGACAAATACTTTGAAGACGAAAATTTCTTTTAAGGTGATGAGACACCAGTATGGGAATAAGAGAAAGGAATATTTCCTGAGGCAATAATACAGGCTGCGACCAAAATTTTGAGCACACAAACCACTAACCTTTAGAAGGTGCATGAAAAGCCACCTCTCAAACATATAACAACACTAAAATACATATTTAACAGAGAATCATCCCCTAATACCTCTATTTTAACCCATGACCTATTTTGAGCAGCGCTTAAGGAAAAGATAAAATAATGCACAAAAATACCAAGATCAAACCTGAAAGCAGTGAAAGCCTAACTTCATTGATCTCAACCCTCTCCATATTCACTTAAAGTAGTGAAAAAAAATAATACAGAAATTAATCAATAAACAAAACAAAAATCTTTTCTCCTCCCCAATTCATCTTACCTTTTGATTTTTGCTTGTTTTGAATATTGCTTAGTTTCACTACTATATGAGAAGAATCTGTACATCTGAATGATTAGTTTACAGAATTCAACATACAGTAGGACACATTAAAAAGTGAAACACTTTTAAAAGTACTGAACAATTGAATGAAACTTTTACCAGTAGAACATTTTTATACAATAACTAAAAACCACACATTCTGTTGTATGTAATACCAGTAGTGTAATTTGAAATTTGTCCCCAAAAGTATTCCCAAATTAAAATTTAAAGCAGCTCATTTCTCAGCTGTTTCACTCTATTTTCTCTGAAAACTTTCATCCAACAAAAAAATAAATAAAATGAAATTTTTAACATTGCTACATAAAAGATAATTTAAGTTTTCAGTTATTGTATCAAAATGGTTCATAGCTGAAAATGTCCTTGATATGTCATTCATTACCTTTCTTGTTTTTCAAAGATTCAGTATTACATATTATGCCATATTGTGTAACATTTTTCATTAAAATACACTTTCAATTTGTCCTCTTCTGCACTTCAAAGATTTCTCTCTTCCATAAAAAAAAAATGTTTGCATACATTTAAGTTCTTGAGTCAATTCACAATATGAATTAAATATAGGACCAGCAAGACACTAATAAAAGGAATCTGTTTTACGAGAGAGGTAATAAAGCCTTTATTTGATCTAATCATTGTAAATGAAAATGTGGTACTGCCCAGTGTGATTGAGAGAAGATCACAAAAGATTATCTAGTTTCTGGTATTATTTTAACATAACAACCATCTGGTAAATTGGCTAACACAATAAATATACAGCACTATTTACAAAAGAAGATATTTATAATTTTTCATCAGCAATGAACAAATTATTTTGATCTGCTTCTTTCTCAGGTATACCGGTACCCAATATTACTCTCACAGAAACAAGGGAAATGACATCATTATAGTCATATTTCAAACACAGTGCATTTTTAAACTTTTACAAAGAACATGTACACATTTAGCTTTTAAAGTTGGCTCCACTTTCAAAACTACCAGGAATTACTGCAAAATCAAAAATATATCCTGTTTATTTTTATTCACAAATATTTCTCACGAAAAACCATCATCTCAACCATTGTAAATAAAGAGATCAATATTTTTCAATAAATTAAAACTGTGATTTTTGGATTTCAAGACTGTGTAAAATAGACAGAGCTTGTCAAGGTGAAAATAAAGAAGGAAAACTTAAAAATATTTCTCCTCAGGACACTTGAAGTATACTCATCATTCTAATTCTGAAATAAAATTGGGCAAAATGAAGCAAATAATACTGCTGAAACAAAAAACCCAAAATGTGAATTGTTATAACAGCATCGCCAAAGAAATTTGGCTTTTGCAAGGATTTCAGTGAGAAGTGAAAAGACAGTTGAAAGCTCCAATGCCAAGACTATGGGGGGGTAGACCATATAAGAATAAAAGAAAAACACAAACTACCCCCTCACCCCTAAAAAGAGGAGTGTAAAAGATTCCATAATTAATACAAGCATGATACATATTATTAAACTGGATTCTGTTTAGAAAGATAAGACATTGAAAAGAAATCACAAACAGAAATCAGCATCCATTGCAGAACTTGCTCAAGGGGGGCGTTTAGGACCAGGGCTCTTAGGCGTTCTGTAAGACAAACATGGATGTCATTTTTAGAATAACAATACAAAGTAGAAAGAGTACAAGAATGGGAGGGGGGGGGGGGGGGAAACCAAAGACAAAATTGATAAAATAAACCGACAACCCAAAAAAACATCTTTTAAAAATCATGTACAAAAACAAACACAATTTTAAGTCCTAAAATTCAAAAAAGGAGCAAAAACCTTTAAGTTACCAAAACTCAAAAAGAAGCACACACATGCATACAAAATAAACAAATTTTGCAACGAGAACAGAACCATCAAAAACAGTTTAGACGATGAACTGATGCAAGAGTTCAACCAACACGTGCTGAACGTTTAACTGGTCAAGAAATGTTTTGTCATAAATTCATACTAATTTCTTGACAAAATTTAAGAATTAAACTAAAAGCGCCTAAAACAAAAAAAAAACAAAAAACATTTTGCAATTTTTATGCAGAACAGTTAAAGAACTAAACATGAAAAACAAAAACAACAACCAAAACCATGGCAGAGGGATTGCAGAAGCACCTTCATAAAATTGTTTGCTTAGTGACATGTTAAAAATATGTGCAAAAACAACAAAATTTACTTTTATTTATTGAAAACCCTCTGAAACTTGAAGGACAATATATTTTTTTGAAGATAACAAATAAGCTTCTTAATTAGATTTCTTTCACTTTTGGCAGATACTTTGGTACAATAATATTACATCTATACACTCATGTGTATAATATCAAACATATTTTTTCTGTTACAAGAATCATAACAACGAAAAGTAAATATTGGGGCAAAATAAAATAAAAATTGAGGCAAAACTTTTGCAAATTGTCAAATATCGTAATGAACAAAAGAATTTTTTTTAAACCCTAAACAATAAACAAAGAAATTTTGTAAAGGAACTGATATTAAAAAATAATAAACAAAAGGTAAAACAGGAAAATCAAATGAATGCAGAAACAAAAACATACCCACTTCCAAACAGAGAACACCAATAATTGTTTATTTCAACTTTATTGCAATAAAACAGCCTGAGGTGTATAGTGAAGTAAAACAATGATAGTTGGTAGCCATGGCTGCTTTTGATGACCAAGCTTTAAAGAAAGACATGTGGCAATAGAACAACTGAGGTGGAGGGTAGGTGCGCTGTGGACTATGCTAAGGGCTGTTGGCCTCGCGCGGACTCACGCTGTTCGACGCCAATTTGTATCGACGGCGCCTGGAAACACAAAACAGCAGTAACCCTCAGTTGGGTGGGAAAAATGTTCAAAATTTATATTTATATTATGGTTAATATAATAAATAATGTGTGATTTCATTTCATAACAAGGGATTTTTGAAAAGATTTGTAGATGAAATGTAGAAGTAGATTGAACTTTCAGCGATTTAACATAATTTGACATTGTAGTGATTGACAGCTAAAAATGACGAAATTTATAATGAATTGTTATGAAGCACTTCAGGCCGAGAGGTATCAACCAAATGTAGACAATGATGGGTAATAAAAGATGAAAACTGGGCCGTGATACTGTAAAGAGAGTTGCTGAGGTAAATTTTGTGCAAAAGGAAATTCAAAGAACAAATTGAGAAAAGGTGTGAAAAAATGTTGGGAGAGTTAATGCTATTTAATTTTCATAATTCTCTGTGTCTTACTACATTTCATCCTTGAATCTATTTTAGGAACATGATTTTGTTGTCCATATTATGTCTTTTCTTCTGCTATCAGTTTTCTTGTAAATAAATATTTGAGTAAGTTTCAAACATCAGATTGTATTTATCATGTTTTAGACTTTTCATCTACAGTATTCAATTTAACAACATTTCTGCTAAACTGGGGTGTATTATACTCAATACAAGGTTAGTCTAAATGACAATTAAAAATCAGAATTTTAAGTCCTTAAAGGTTTCCTTGAGGTTAAAAGGAAGTGGAGAATGTGAGAAACTGGTAGTTTACTACTACTCAGAACAAAACATAAAGACAAAAAACTAGTCACACAATAATCACAAAGAAAATTCTTTGCCATGAAATGAAGTAGCTATTCCAATATCCAATCATCTTTATGACAATAAAGAAATCAAAAGACAAAAAAGCAGACCTTGTGAAGAAACAGAAACTTGCGAAGTGGACAGACATTATATTAAGAGATGAGTTATTGATCAAGATGGTAAAAAAAAACATTGATAGTATAATACTCATAGTCTTATGAAAGAAAGAGGAAAGAGAATATAACATCAGATTGTCATGCTTGGTGGCAATACTATGAAAGAAGACTTAAAGAACCAAAGACTATAATGTTAAAATCCTTTCCAAGCCATGAACAAACAATACCTTTGACGAGCCAACATATGAGAAAAAGTTATAGAACTCAAAGGTCAGAACATTCTTAGAAAGAGGAAAACATGGTCACAAAACATCAAAATATCTTCTGCTCGAACCAAATGGCACTTTCATGAAAGCCACATGAAAAAAGGAAAATCAAGAAAATGATTACAAACAATAAAATTGGCAGGAAGGTAGTATAATTAAGGTAGATCCCAAAAAAAAAGGAATTTGAACGCCTTGTATACTGTTTTCTCATCCCCATTAACATTGTGTGAAAGGAAAAAGAAAACCACCCCTTAATATTCAACAGATGAAATTTACTCGATTAAAAACCCAAGCCTTGACAATTAGGCGGTATAACTTTGTATATGGAAATGAAGCACAAATCTATGTTTCTACAATCATTAAAGAAGTAATAGAAAAGTTTACAACACCAAAATAAAAATGAAAAATGAAAAAGAGCAATATTATGACTGATAAAATGATGGGTAGGAAGACAAACGAGACATCAAAATCTACTTTATGGGTTGAAATACTTAAGAAAAGAAAAGTACATCGAAACTTTTAAAATTTCCATATAATACCGATTTTAATGAAATATTTCCCTTAAAGGTAAATTTGAAATAGAGAAATCCCCACACTTTTCTCCATCAATTTGCATAATTTAGTAACTAATGATATTTCTAAAATTATGATTGTATTACATTATAATCAAATTCTGTATAAATTATTGAAATCAGCTAGTTGGTACTATGTATCAAATATCTTTTGAGTTTCATAAAGACATATCTTGTCTGTGAAAGTTCTTGAATGAAATCAAAATACATTTCTTTAATGGCCTCTTGATTAGGAAAATAAAATCTTACACATTTTATCTTTGTTTGTAAAGCTCTATTCTCTTACTAATTACTTTCAAAAATATGTTTTTGTACTAATTAATTTCAACACACCTTTTCTCTTTTAATTAAAACCATCTCCTTTCTAAATTTGTTAAGAGCTCACAGATAGCTATATTGACTGAAAGCTTTTTGAAATAGAATTTCTCATGGGATGGGCAAAACAAATGAAGATAAATTTTCTTTAAAGGATTCAAGAAAGAACTAGTAAGAACTTTACCATCTTCAGTAGGACAAGTTTTGCAGCAGGAGAAGTTAATTTTTCATTAAATATCTTCAATATAATCCTATATATATAATGTATAGAAACAGCTATATTGCATTACTATTAAACAGTCAGTCAGTCCATTAGTCCACAACTAATCAGTGAACATAAATCCTATTACACATATTCACCAGAGGGCCAACACCAGATGATCAAATCGAAATTTTGAAACATATCAGTTTCAGATTATGCAAAAAAGATGGTTAAAGAGAGGATGATTGCCTCATTAATTTCATCTCTAAAATTAATTAATAAAACATATGCACATGTGTTAATAACTTAAGGGGGATGGGGAGGAGTTTGTTTCTCTATTTCATCCTCAGCTGACAACGATCTTTGAAAAATTTTATAACAAAAGGATAAAAAGTTTTCTTGGCAAAGAGCAACTCCTTAATGACACATTGAGGTAGCTTTGATTTACCCATAGATTATTTCAATAAGGAAATGTCTTCTCATACAAACATGAAGCCAAGATGATTTTTGATCTTTCAAAAATAAAATTAAGAGATGCTGCAGTCTGGTGGTAACCCTAGCTGGTCAAAAGCTGCAAGAAATCTCTCCCTCTCTCTTGCTGACCTGCCAGGTTTTCAGCTTGGGTCTACAGGGTGACATGGACAAAATACCAAAAATCTGGAACCATCATTATTATTAGAAATTTGATATGAATTAACAAGCATCTCCATTTTAGGGTTTATTGTTGTCAACCCTCATGCTTTACCATAACATTTCCCCCTTAGACCATTTGCTCTCAGGAATTCAAGAGTGACTATCATCGATTGAAGGGTCCAACCAACCTAAAGACCACTCTTACTCTCTGACAAGTGCCAATAATTTAATTACACCATGTGGTCAAGCATCAAAGGTGTGGATTGTCATAGTGGGAATTACATGCTCCATGCCGGGTCTAAAACATTGGATTATTTAAGTTAGAATACCTGGCAGGTCTGATAAAAATCTGCAATTTAAATTTAAGTAAGACATGCATGCACATTTAGAAGCAAAATGAAAATGCAGACAATGTGGAAAGGAAACATTTGAAAATAAAAGTTAGACCTGACGAAAGAAAGAAAGGAAACAGAAAGGAAGAGACCATCAGCAAATTAGGATGTACATTAAGTAAAGCCAAATGTGATGCTGGGAAAATAAAAAATATATATAAATCTGAAATATGAAAATTAATAAAAACCTAAACCTTGGTGCGATTTTTCAATATAAATATTTTGTTTGACAGTCAGTGGTACTTTATGAACAGAAACCTGGAAAAGTGCAGAAGTCCAACTTACCTAGCAGTGACCACAGCATTTTTCGGTGCATGACCTGGCGGAGGCTTTGGGACAGGTCCACTGTCCGACTCGGCCATGACTAGAGCTCTTGGGTCTGCATATCCTCTAGGGGATGCAGAAGACGGACCTTGACGGTGATACCTTCGTATATGGCCCTGACCAGGCTGTTCACTCAATTCTACATCACGGCTTTTGCCTGGTGAGTGGCGGGAAGTAGAGCCCCCTCGCCAAGGGCTATGCTCCCTTGGCGTCACAGGATGGGGCTCATCTTTCATAGTCACTATAACACGGCCATCATTGCCTATTTCAGAAGGTTCCGAACAGAAACGGTTGTCTACATTTGAATTACGCTCTCCCATTGCATTTTTATCTTTCAGAATTGATTTTGGTTTAGAACCTCCTGTCACAGAACTATTCTCTCTCGATGTGTATCCAGATTGGGAAGTCGATTGTTTCCCTATCTCACTAGAACCACCAGCTGCATTGTCGAGACTTCTATCTCGCTTGATGGAAGAATGGATTGGTGGTTTTCCCATTGCAACGAGTTTCCTACTCCTTTTATCTTCATTAGACTCTCTGTTTTTGAACACAAATTTTGATGGACTGCTTGAAGAGCTATGTTTTAAGGGGGATCCGATACGATTGTCCATATCTTTGGCAAGTTTTTCAGGCATTTTTCGTGGACTAGATGTATACTGGCCGTCTGGATGAGGTGCATGGCGTGGATGGCTGTGATGGTGTGGGGAGTCGGAAAGACGTGCAGATGATAACTCAAGACGTTCTTCCAAACCATCCTCATCCTCACAAGCTACAGACTTGAGGGCTTTCACAACATCTGATTGTTCATCTTCAAAGATTAGCGATGCTCGCATAGTCTCATGACCATCTCTTTCATCAAGGAGAACCAGTGAGTTTCTGGCCATACTCTCTAACTGGTGCTCATCTTCATCAGCCAAGGTGTTCATGGCTGCACGTCTCCTGCCTCGGGCAGATTTCTTACCCTTGTCACCTGCACCATCATCATCGCTAGCCTCATTTTCACTTCCCTCATCACTTGATCCGAAGGCACCCCACTGACTAGCCATCGTAAATGGGGCGGCGCGAGTGGCATTTTCCTCAGCCCCTTCATCACATTGCGTGTGAGTCTTGTCATCAGTCTGCATCAACGCAAAGGTGATTGCAGCCCGACTGGCCAAATCCGGTTGACTCTCCATTCGCATGTTCTCATTCTCGTTGTTTGCCTCCCGGACCTCGGCCAGTCCCAGCTGTACGTTACCCTGACCTTTGTTGTTTCCATGAAGATCCACACTGCCGCCTTCCTGACCCTCATGTAGACGCACTACTCTGTTTTTATTGCTGTTGCCCACATTCCCGGATACCTGAAAGCCGGAAGAGGGAAGTCCATGGCTCATAGAGGGCCCTGGAGGTGGAAGGCGATCCCCTGGTGACAGACCGTCCTTGTCTGCTCCTTTCACAGCAAGCCCGGGGTGGACTGGAGGAACATCCACATTAGCACCAGCGCCGGCATTACGAGCATTTCCTGGCCCTTGAGATTTCAGCACGGGGTGGGATGCTTTGTTGGCCACATCCTTTGGCCCTCCTTCTCCTGACTGTCCTTTCTTGAGCAAAAGCTCACTCTTAACCTTCTTCTCTGGGTCTTTAGACTTCTCCTTGGCCTTTGTGTCCTGCTCGTATTTGGGGGGACCCTCAGCATCGGGACGGGATAGCACCACAACGCCTTCCTCCACATAGCGGTTGTCAACCTCATTGAGAGGGATCAGTTCGGTTCTTTTCAAGGGCTCCTCTCCGTCCTGATAGCTGAGATTCTCATCCATTATTTCTGTGGCTCCTCCCAGTCCTGGTGTTATGGGTCCTGCATTGAGAACACTGTCAAGGCAAAAACAAAATGTATAAAATACATGTATAGTTTTGAAAAATGACAATACATTCAGCATTCTGTATTTTAAAATAATTTGAAAAGTATTTGTAGCTTTTACGGGAATCTATTTTTTTTATTCATATTAAGAGATGGTCTCATAGTAATGATTCAAATCTAAATATCATTACCTCTATGAAAAATTATAAAAAGAATCAAAATTTCCAAATTTGCTTCATCTGGATCACTGGCCATGTTGGCATAAAGGGAAATGAAACAGCTGACAGGCTGGCAAAGTCTGCATTATCATAAAATATAAACAACAACCACTTTGTAACATATTCTTATTTTAAACCATTAATAAACAAATACACAAACAAGATTTGGCGAGAAGATTGGGATCAGGAAACAAACAACAAACTACATGATATTATCCCAAATTTAAAAGATAACTTGCCAAAGGTGAAATTATCAAGGAAGGATGACACCATTATGAGCCGACTTCGAAGCGGCAATATATGGCTAACCTACTCTTTTCTTCGGAAGAACAAACCACCACCAACGTGTCCGTTCTGTGGTCAGAATTTAACTATAAAATATATACTACTTGAATACAATAACCTGAACCACATTAGAGTGTCCATCTACAAACAAGAAAACCTCTATAACTTATTTCGAAAGATCAATCAAAAGAGGGTTCTGGGTTTTCTTAAACTCATAAACTTTTTTAATAATCTGTAAATATATCAATTTTTTAAAGAAAAACCTTATACAACCTTTTATCATATATCACATTTTTATCATAAATAATTCTAGCAATCATGTCATCTGATTACTCCAAATAGAAAGCCCTGAGATCATCCTCTATGGATGTGCTGGGCTATACCTCAAACAAACAAACCTCTATGAAAAAAAGAAGTGAAAATTTAAAATTAATTCACATGGATGGTTTTTTTCTGTGTGAGAAAATGATTGCCTTTCATTTTTTCCCTTAATTTTGTATTATTTGTTTAAAAGAGTTTGGGTCTAACAGTTGATTTAAAACCTGAGTAGGTTGGGAAGGAGAGGAGTGGGGGGGGAGACTCTGGGCAACCCTTCCTCGAAACAATTGTAATATCTTCGTTGACAACTATATTACATATATTACTTTCAATAACTCTTTGTGAATCTGTGTGGACAGTGGAGCAATTTGCACAACTTTAAGGTACAGTAGACGCCGGTTAAGTGCACGCCGCACAAGTGCACGCT
>JBCJKF010351939.1:0-10350 GCA_039654545.1 Plocamopherus ceylonicus | reverse complement strand
CTATCAACTCTCGTTTCAGTAAAATAAATCATATAGACTGCATAGAGAAGTCCATAAATAACCAAAAGAATCATGCTTCAAAACTAACTAGAAAAGGCTTGCTATAAAGATTATACAGTCCTCCAACTGGCAGTAATGTGGGTTAAGATGAATTACCCTCTGAACAAGAAGGCTAGCAAGGGACCAGCCAAGTCCAATCTCTTGTTGCCATAGTGATCTCTGTCATCCACTTCCCTCCTTCCAAGAGCAGCAAGAAGTAGTCTGTGCACCATGTACCTAAAGAATAAATTTTGATAAGCAGATCCAAACAAATGTTCAAATATCACAAAATAAAACACAAACACTTCAAATCATACCCATTGCAATGTAAATCTTGTAAAAATGAATACAACTAGGAGAAGAGACTCATCATCAGGAGACAAAGCTTTTGCTTGTGATGAATAAGAAATACTATTATATCTTTTAAGATGTTCCTAAATAGTATACAAGTAGGACCATGTTTGCCTCCCTAAATCATATAATAAAATATCACAAAGGCTATGATTTTTAACCTCTAAAAAGGATCCAAGACAAATCATAATGGAGGAAATGCTAAGGCCTCTGATCTAAGAATGTGTAGTCAATCATTCATAACGCCATCACTTGGATAAAAAAAACAAATTCACATTATGAAGAATTGGAAACAATGGTCTTCACTATTTTTTAATACTGTCAGACTATACTATGGCAAAAAGAGACCATAAGTGAGACCAGTGGGCAGATCATAAGTGAGGAAGACAGCTTAAATTCTACAATTGGAAAATGAGGTTTGACTAAGTTCCAATTTAAAGTACGAAATTTAGCTGTCACAAGGGAAGAAAGCCAAAACTCGACAACCTTCTGTCTAATCTGTAGCTCATAAATTCTGCTATGGCATACCTCATTAAATTCTATGTTATGATACAAAAATAAGACTTAAAACTTGTTTACATTCCAACCATTAACTACAAAACAATTCTTGACTGAGACAATAAACTTAACATTGCAAGAGTGCCAATGGAATTATGCAAAAGTAATCACTTGCTACATTACAAAAGAGAACTTTCACTGCTAGGGATTTTTTTTAAACGTGAATTGTATATATTATGTAAGAGGGCCTAGCATATAAATAAAGCTTGGTTTTCGAGACAACAAACGTCATTATTCCCTTCTTATTTTAATCACACTGCCAAGTTACGCTTGTGCAGCAAATGACATTCTGTAGAATCTGTAAATGTTCCTCAGTTATGGTGTTGTTCCATAAAGTGTATTGCAGAGGGTTGTTCAGGTAGTAGATTTGACCAGGCTCTCAGAAGGCCTCGACACTAAAGCAGGAGGTGTTGTACTGTCTCCTACGGGTGAGGACAGTTACGACAGAGGGGTGGGTGGGTTGGTTTAATTCGCTTTATATGGGCATTTAGATAGGCATGCCCTGTTCTGAGTTGAAAGATTATAGTTTGTTGAGTATATCCAGAAATACTTCTAATTTTTGTTGTTATAATTTCTTTAATTAAGGCAACATATATCTTGTGATCTTTCAATATTTTCCTTAATTCAATGGTTTTGCTTTGCATGCCTGCCATCTTTACTTGCAGGATATTTATGCTTCACCTTGCAGATTTATCACATTGATCAAGGATATCTATGCGTGGGCCTTGATTACCAAGGTGACACATGAGCTTGTATGATCTATACTTGTTATCTTCTGGCATTGTGAAGTGGGGGGTGGGTGCAGATATCTTCCTCTCAAAGGTCATCATGAACTTGGCTGCTCATAGTTCCTGTTTCTGTATGTTCAGATGGGGTTCAGTGAAAGGTGCAGTCCGAGCTAGTAACAGGCAGCCTATGGCAAGCTGTATTTCAATGCATGTAGGGGTAGCTGGTTGTTTACCCCCGTTATTGTGTTACATCCTGCATCCAGCACCTTCACAATTCTCTCCAGTCTCCTTCCTATGACTCAGCTTTCTAGCAGGTGTGCAAGGCCTAAGTCCATATTGTTCCCTCCGCATCTGGGTAGTGAGGAGTGACCAAAATCCATTAGTTGCCTTTCTCTTGATAGGCTACTAACCTTATCTACTCAAAGGATTCCTGATAAGGACTTGAGCTGGGACAAATAGAGAGCATTAGGTGGGACTTGAGTCGAGGAGGCCTAGAGCAGGGCCGACTGGGGAGGCTCAAGCGTCTCCCCTTAGTCTGTTCTCCTTTCTATTTCCCCATAGCTGGGGGTCGGGTCATTGAGGGGCATAGCATATATCACACAACAGTGGGTTCTGCCAACTGCAGTTTTATGGGGCCCTTCTTCCCCCAATACAGAGGGTTATTCAGCCCTCCACTCGGCCGCCCTGATAGCAAACTCTGAGGAAAATAGGGTCACGACAGGAAGGTGGAGCTATGGACACATTTGTACAAGAGAGCCATTTGCAAGGGATTTATTATCAACAGCCAGCAGCAGTCACTGTAGCTGATTGTGAGTGGCTACTTGTGGCAACTAAGGCTCTTGTGCATCAACAATCTTTCAGCAGATGGAACGTTAGGCCAAAACCCTGTTGGACCCCCATTATTTCCTTAAAAACTAGCTACATGCTATAACTGAACTAATTTCTTAAACAAAATTGAAAAAAATATGTCCAAAAAAATAAAATAAAAATACATATGATTATGAAATTTGTCACATGGAAAGAAAGGATTATTCCAAATCTTCATTTTACCTTGTACTTACCCTAAAAAGTAAGCTTTCTTTGTCTCACAGAACTCGCTGACACCAACATGAGGCAACATTTCCTTCTGCAAGATTTCCCTGGCATATTTGATTCTTTTTTCTTTGGTGACACCAGGTTTAGCACCTCTTGCACCAATGAAATTCAAAGCCACATTCTGTTCTTGAATCACAAAGGCTTCATCTAAAGATGGCTTGACCTAAATATAAAGATTTCAGCTATTTTATTCAGCATACAAAACAAGACAAAGAATGATAAACACATCAATAAACACATGTTGTGGTCACAGTGGTGCAAATGGTTGCGCTGACAACCGAAAGGTTGGTGGTTCAAATCCCATGAGGGACATAGTAATTTAACCCTTGGGCAAGGTTATATAATAAACTAATTGCGTCCGTTTGCAGCGCTACTCTAGCAGCCGACGTTCGGTTTTCGGTTAAAAAATCAAAAGCAGGGGATGATTCGAGTGGAATTTTGTTTTATTTTTTTATTTATTTATGTAGGTATTAGCCTTGGCTAATGAGAGTGCAAACTAATTTCTTTACCATTTCCATCATTTCTGGATCATCAAAGTCGTAAATGATATGTTCGAGAATGTCTCTATCTGACACAAATCCAAGAGCTCTGAACACAATAATGATGGGTATCTCTTGTTTGATGTACGGCAGGATTGAGATAATACGCTGACCAATAGCACTCTTCTTGGAACCCTAGAACAGAAGATATGAATAATTGTTGGTATCCTTAATTTTGAAAAATTACAGTAAGTGGAATAACTACAATTTTCGCATCTTTATTATGCAATATACTTGCTAACTTCAAGTACAAGGAGTCTAAAAAAAGCAGTACTCTATAAACTGCCAATGACCTTCGTAATTCTTCATTGATTGCAATGAAATTTCACGTGCCTGGGGAACAAGAGTGTGCAAAATTTGAGCAAAATTGATAAATAATTTTATATTCTTTCAAGACTTTTCAAAAAAGGCATTTTCAGTAAAACAAGCGAAAAGAATGCAAACAAATGACCTTGAAATTTGTAGCCAACTCGTTTTCCTTCTCATGAATTTAATTCAAACCCAACTTCATATTCATTAAAACTCTAAGAAAGTCTGCTTTACAAGCCACCAACCATAAGTAGCCATTTGCTCAATATGTCCCCCTTATCCTTCCAAACATTATTGCATGCACAGTTGAAAGTTCTCCATGACTCACCTACTGATTGCTGTTTTAATGCTTTACTTCTGGTTATTTAGCATTTTCAGGTGGTCAATGTTTTAATTTATTTTTTTGTTTCTTGTTGGGAATTTTTTGGTTTGGTGTAAGTTTAATTTGCCTTTTTTTTTTTTAGGCAACCCCATAAAAAGAAACCTAGGGGACCAAGGTTTGGTTTGAATAAGAGGCCAACTTCTGATATCCTATTCAACAGCAAAAACTTTCTATCACCCCAAAGCATGGTGATAGGAAATTGAAAAAAACAACAAATTCAATTATGCCTCAAAGTGGGCTTGATTAAACCAAGGTTGATGGATTATGATGTCTTAATGAACTGCAAAAGATGGCTATTTTCAAATTCCTTTCACCTTGCTTTGGTATTGAAAAGGGTTTTGCTGTTGAACAATATATCAAAAATGGATCCTTTATTCTAAGCAGACCTTGGTCCCATAGATTTCTTATTGTGGGGTTACCTAAGAAGCCAAATAAACTGGGAAACATCCAAGAACATTGACGAGCTAAAAAAAACACACACACAATCAAACAAGTGTGATGCATTGCCACAGCCCTATGCGAGTGAATTATGGAGAATTTTAAACCGTACCTGCAATAATGTTTCGAAGGACACAGTGGACATATTGAGCACATAGAGGTAATTACACAAAATAATGAGTGAATCTTGTAAAGCCGACTTTATTGAAGTATTAATCGATATGAATTATGTTCAAATTAATTTCACGAGAAGGAAAAAAAAGTTGGCCACACATTTGAAGTTCATTTGTTTTCCGTTCTTTTTGCTTGTTTTCTTTTTAAACACCTATTTTTGAAAAACCCGGATTGATGAGAAAATTTCATTTATCAATTTTGCTCACTTTCCTCCCTCTGAAAGGATCTAGCAAATATGAAATTTCACCAAGATCGATGAAGTAAGTACCGGTTTTTGTTTTTTTATTAGACACCCTGTATTTTTATTGTTGAAGCAATGCCAAGAGCCAAGACTTTAGTAATATCAACCATTTTTCCAGGAAAGAATTCAGAGGGATATTTCCTTTCCTCCTGTCATTAAACTTTTAACTCTTAACTTATCTGCCAAGGTCCAAGGTACCCAGAAACATTTTAAAAAGTCTTAGAAAAAAAAATTATGGCACGAGCTCTCATGACACAGCAGTGTTATCACAAAATTTGTCACGAAGCAAATTTCTGTTAAGCCACAAAAAAAAATGTATCTTAATAATCCTATCTAACCTGTCCTCCTCTAGCCATCATGTTGACCCAAAGGGTACTGGTAGGGCGGGATGAATGTTCCAGACAGGACCTAATTTCTGTCTTAAAGGCATACTTTGAATCCTTCTGTTGAAAGACATATACTGGAAAGAAGGAAATTAACAGGCAAACTGACACAATGTTGAGCATAAAGTTCTAGACCAGGAGTCTGTGTGTGTTTGCGTGTGTGTTGGGGGAGGGTGGGGGGAAGGATAGATAGAGATTGATAGGCAGATGGAACAATAGAACAATAGAGAGAGGGGGGGGGGAGGAGGTGAAGGGGGAAGGGGAAGAGCAGGTGGAATCTTCCTTCCAAAAAAAAAAAATCTATTTATTATACATTGCATATTATTCTCTAGTTTTCTCTTAGAAATGTTCAAAAGAAAAAAGGGGGATAGAAATGCAATTTTGATATTACAAGCTACTTATAAGGATGGGGCTTTATAGGTCTCCATCATTACTACACATACAATAACAAAGTATGTATCAGAAGGAAACAACAAATACTACACTACATATTTTTTATTAAACTAAACAATTCTCACATATAAATGACAATCCTTATGATAATGATAAACTGCCTCAAAACGTAGAAACAAATTAATGCACTACAAACATTTAAAAACTGTATAAATGTGAATTGAGAAAAATATCTGAAAAATACCAGTATTAGTAGCCATCTTTTCCTGTGCAATTAAAACTTTTTCAGAACCGTTGATGATGAAATATCCCCCCGGATCAAGAGGGCATTCATTCAATTCAGTCAAATCACGATCAGCAAGGCCATTGAGCAGGCAATATGTGGACCTCAGCATGATGGGAATTTTACCAATGTAAGCTTTTTGCTGTAACGTCTCCACAGGATCTTCTCCTTCCTTAATGACTGTTTTTGTAATGTCTACATACAAAGGAGCAGAATACCTGCACAGAAAGAATGGGAAAATCAGTGGCATCCAACCTCTTAAAATACAGTAAATGAAGCACTACATAAGCACCTTTTTCTCTGGTAACATATGATATAGAATTATTAATATAACTCACCATTTCATCAATTTCATTTTTTTTTTCGCCTCATAAATTTTGAAATCTGTCCATTTAATAGGAGCCCAAATTTATTTTAAAAAATCACGAAAATGTAAACATTAACTAAACATGTCCACTGTAGCAGAACTGAAAAAGGCAGAAGAAAGTAAAAAGCGAGAAATAATGATCAGAAAGCAAGAGTAATTATTTTACGTGAGGTTGCGCAATCTGGCCTCATTGGGCATCATAGGACTTGGTACTCCGTCTTTTTCCCAGTGAGTGGGCTTTGACAAATAAATCTGTTCAAACTTTAACACATAGCGAGGCTGTAAAAGTAAAGAATATACATTTTCATTATTATAAAGTTGACTCTTGCCTGTATAATATATTACATATAAATGTGGCATCATGGTATAGTAGAAAGGATGAATTATAATCTATGACCTTGACACGTTTTAGAAAATGTTCAATTCCTTCTAGGTTTATATCTTCACACTCAACACCACCCTAGGATTTGATTCATTATCTCTGATTTCTTTAAAACAATGTAACAGTCTTATATTAAGTCCATATGATCATGCTCTGAAACATTAGACATTGTTGAGTACAAAAAGAGAAAGATTATTCAACTGAAATGATGTTCGTGCAGAGCTCTTGAATCCATTATAATTAAAAAAGTAGGTGAAAAATTATCATGTAATATGTGACAATGAATTTTTCTAGAGAAAGGTAACGGGGCTGACATTGTAAATTTGTCAAATCAGGACGTAACTTGAACTTACAGGTGTTTCTACAGTTCCTGAGGTATGCTGGGCCTCAGCCTGTAAGTCAATGGCAGGAGCATCCTCGACAATTCTTTGAACAGACATTTGAATAAATTCATCGAATGAGTCAAGCTGTTGTCGAACAAGACCTTTTTCATCAAAATATGAGCTAATGACAATCCAGCAAGCTTCTTGCCAAACATCCATGGTGATTTCATCACTTTCATCATCCTGGTCATACATATCTGTGAAAATATTTTTAAAAGAATGTAAAAATCGAACTTCATTTTCAACTTGACACCTTTTATGATTTTATTCTAAAGGGATAAAAGGGAAAAGTATTCAATCCAAATGAGGCTTTCATTGGAATCGATAAAATATTTGTTAAAACAGATCATATTTATACATCCTAAATTTTAAACAAGTTCAATTTTGTATTAAAACCAATCTTACAATCTGAACTGGGTGGAATGGACTTTTTGCATCTTGCCAGTAGGCTACACAGGCTAGCATCAACAAAATTTGGGTATATATACATTATAAATATGTATACAGCGAGTATAGATATCTCAGCCTGAAGTTTGTAAGCCATAAAAGCTTGATCCTCCAGTCCCCATCATTCAGAATAATTTTTTTTTAATGTTGATTTTTGTGATAAAAATTAAAAAATGGGTTTTAAATAGATCTGAAAGACTGACTCTGAACAACATGCTGAGGTAGTTTATATGTACACAGGGCTCATTCCATCTTACAGCAATAAATATAAATAAAAAAAAATAATTAAAAAATAAACAATTCCACTCTATTCATCCCCGAAGGGAAATTTGTCTTTTGATTTTTTACTGAAAACCGAGCGTCAGCCGCAGAGCAGCGCCGCAAACGGAGGCACGTAGTGTAAATAACCTTGCCCAAGGGATAAATCACAATGCCCCTGACAGGCTTCGAACCACCAACCTTTCGGTTGTCAGCCGAACGCACAACTGACTGCGTCACTGTGACCACAATCTGGTAGGTTTAAATTACTTCAAACCTGACCCTCTAATAAAAAGAAAATGTTGCTATTACATTAAAATGGTAAATGACAAGAAAATGTACTAATTAATTACAAAAATTACTTTATAATTTGAAATAGCAAGCAATCACTTGGCAAGTTATTTTAAGCTTCTAGCCCAAAGGATAGCTTTGTTGTCGATAGCATGTGGCCCATGGGTCGAGGGAGCAGTCACTTAGACGCTGAGATGTGACATGATCAACAGGTAACAATCACATCATGGCCATGCCAGACCCCATTTCACTACACTAAGCACCCTGGAGCGCAATATAGCCCATTCATTTTTATTATAAAGCAAAGTTGGATTCATCATGGCCCTTTACAAAATTTGAAAGTTGATAGCCAAACCATTTCACAGAATCTAAACGTCCAATTAGCTGTGAAATGTTTGCTTTAAAACCGTCCAATCAGAGGTGTGATTTTGAAAATAAAAAAAAAATCTTTCACTAAAAACTTATCCCTGAAGGCTGAAGTTGAAATATCCACTTCACCAGAGTCCAATTAGGTGGTAACCAATATGTATACGAAAGCTAAAAATTAAAATTATACCTCTTTCTTTCAATCTTTTTACCAATGATATATATGACATGTAAACACAGATCAGAAAATAAGTATCCAAAAAGCTATATAAAGCTTTTGGGAGAAAAATACGGTTTGCACCTAATTATAGCATAATTTCTTTAATATTTCAATAGCGTCAATCAAAGTTTTGGTCAGACATTTGTTTTATTCAATTTGTCACAACATTGCAGCATTTAAAGGTCTTCAACAAACCTGCATGGACCGGCAGAAGCTTAACGTTTTCCGCTGTAGTTGAATTCAATTCAACTCAGACAGAACTTGGCCTTCCACCATTAATGTTAAGACGGCACGCGGCACACAGCACATGGCATGCGTGCGAAATAAAATCAAACACAACCATTTAGAGTTGCTGCTTGCATACTCCATTGAAGGTGCGTAAGGCAGGACAAAGCCACGACGAAGCATTGCATGCCGTGCTTTGCTGCATTGCTTGTTTTTTGTGCTGTGTGCTGCCAAAATGGATGACTACATGAAAGAAATTATTGAACTTGTGAGAGACCGACCGCTTCTTTGGGACCCCCAAAAGCCGGAGTATCACAACAAAGGTCAAAGGAGACAAGATAAGTCGGAGAATATATTGACAGTAAATGTCTACCAGCAGGTGAGTTTAACTTTTCTATATAAATATCAATGTGTAACGTTTCTGAAAACAATGTCGTTTTGCCAGTACACAGACCCACTGAAGAATTCTGGTGTCTTTTTACGATTATATAGAATTGCTAACATGATCAGAGTATCTTCATCAGATGAATCTATGGTTGTGATGCGTTGTGTTGTGATGCCGTGCTATGGCCTATGGAGGGAGATAGACTGTGGCACGGCACATGCCGACAAGCCATGTGCCGTCTATGGAGGGTCCGCCTTAGGGGGCTGGAGGGGGGGGGGGGACGTTTCCCTGGGTTATTTCCCTTATCCCCTTAGTGGACAAATTAGGCCAACCAGTGCACTTACTTGTAGGACGTGTTTTCCCTTGTGCTAGCCTACCCCTGCTGTGCTTACATTTATTTACCCGTGTGCCACTTGTTTGGGGGTTGTCGCATTAAAATGGATAAAGAACTATTATTTTTCAAACTACAGTGTTCAAAACGTTTGTTCAGTAAGATAGGGTAAGCTTAGGTTAAAGTGAAAATGAAAGAACAACTTAGCCTGTTACTCTCGTTCCAGTTCTGCCATGAGAATTTCAATCTCATCACTGTTTAATTCAAAATCTGACTTAAAGTCCCTTCTAGCTTCCATCAATAGTCTTATGACACAAAAGTCAAACATAAAAGTAAAGAAAGGTTTATTTCAGAAAGCAAGGTAAGACAAAACGGTCAAACAGTCAAACAGCTGATAAGTGCAAGCATGAATCAAAAAGCGTTGACCGGCCATGGTAATCCCCAAATGAAATCAAATCGAGGCTAGGCCAGCCCATTGAGTAGAAGTTGACCTCTATTCTATTTTTTGACTCTAATATGAACTCTTGACTCTTGTCATTGTAGAATGCGATGTAAGAAGGACGTCGCCAGGCGTTTTGGACAGGTTGAACGCAAAGGGGTGTCTTCGCTTCGGGCGGTATCCGGCGGGTTGGTCACAAAGAACTGTCCAGTAGGGCTGGACGGGTACCCGCGGGTAATAGGCTGAAAGCGGGTACCCCGCTAAAAGCGGCGGGTAGCGGGTACTCGCTTCAGTGAGAAATCTCAGTGGAAAATGCCCCCCACCCCCTGAAAAAAAAAATGAC
>JBCJKF010349717.1:0-14265 GCA_039654545.1 Plocamopherus ceylonicus | reverse complement strand
TCTTTGTGAAAGATGAAAGAAACAAATACCTACCTGTCACATCGGGAACTTTCGTTAGTCCAAATTGTGATATTCAGTACACATTTTTTATTCATAAAAACAACAAAACACAACCAAATAACTTCATCTTGTCTTTTTTATCTCTTCGCTATCTTATAATCACACCATCAGAGTTTTGCTGTTCAAAAATTATTATTAAGTGAATAGGAGTAAATTAAAATCTCGAGTTATCTTCTGACCCACTTTTTGTGAAACCTGTCATGGACGTAGATCGGAAGAGATCCGATAACTTGAGATATAGGCCTAGATCTTTATGGTGAAATGACATTGAGTAGATGTGAGTAAATAAGGCAGGATAATTCTACAGTATAACTCCCCACTCTAATATATGACGTTTTTTCTATGTTTTTTTAAGGAGCTGAGCACGAATATGGCACTGAAATCCGTCGGAAATGGCTAGTTTTTATTGATGACGTCATGACCCAATATATAGTCATACATATGAAAACCGGTGTTTTTCGTTTTTTTTTTCTGCGATGATGCTGAAAACCCTAAAATTGATGAAATATCAGCGGTTAACCCCCCTGAAACCCCCCTTTACTAGCTATCCCGGCTGTGACGTCACAGTCAGGGGGGGAACCCCCTGAAACCCCCCCTCATGATGTTATCGTGACGTTATAGAGAGGGAAAACCCCCCTAATGATGTCATAATCAGGGGGAAAACCCCCTGAAACCCCCCCTTTAACAGACTACTTTCCTGATCCAAAATCACACAAAATCCATAAATATAGTAAAAAAAAGAGCAAAAAAAATCCATTAAGTGGTTTAATTCTAAAGGGTTTTCTTAGCTGGTCGTTGAATCACCTCCTCCTCTCGTTGAACAAACCTATACTTACTACTCCGAGTCGGATGATGATGTGTCGTTAGATGCAGGGTCTTCGATGTGTGGCAGTGCGACAGGCTCCCGGTCAGACTGAGGAGGATAGAGGCGCCCAGCTATCTTGAAGAACTGATGAGTCGGTCCATGCCCTTGGTAGCGTCCATGAAGAGGTACCTCGCAACATACTGGTGCAGGTGCTCTGATCGTATACCCGGTCGCTTCACGTACTCCCCTCACATCCCTCCATTGCCATTCATTGTTCTGAGTGTGGTTCTGTGGGTTCTCAGAGTCGACGAAATTGTCACTGTGGTTAATGATCGGATGAACATAACCAAGCTCCAGGTGGTTGAGGTTGCGGTAAGCGCCCCAGGCCCCAGGCGTTGCTGTAGATGATGGAACCTGCGAGAACATATTTCCGAATGAGCGGAATAAGAGTATCCTGGTCCCTCCTGAGCGAAATGATCTCACCGTTCTCTCCCATATCGCCGACAAGAGGCACAAGAAACTTCCTCTTGGACACAGGCTCGATGCTTCCGAACATCCACACCTGGTTCAAAACACGTCCACGGTCGTGCTTCCGTCGAGAAATCATCATCTCGTCGATCTCCACCTCTTCTCCCGGTCCTCGGATAGGGACCTGCTCCCGAGTCCAAAAAAGACACGCCTCACTCGAAAATGAACGCCAGTCCGACACAGTCGTGGGTGAAAACCCAAGACACTCCGTCACAGTGTCATAGTCCAAATGCTTGCTGAGGTAGTGCACGATGATCAACTTCCACGACTCAAAGCGCATCGTGGCGAGAAACGTGCCCTTCTGATCAGAGGCGGAAAACTCGCAGCGGCGCCGCTTCTTCGTCTTAGAAATTAAATATGAAGAATGGCATCTCCACAAATGATCCTGCTCACGATAAGAACAGACATTCCCACACTGCGGCACTTTACTTCATGGGGTAAAACACTATGAAGCCGAAGAAAAGAAACAGCCTCCTCATTTTTGTCATAAAATGCAGCAATCGCTTTGAAGTAGTCCGTTTCGCAAGAAATACATGTAGCCATGATGACGAGCGAAAGGAGACTAAGGCAGCAGTGGCGTGTTGAAAACCATCTGCAGGAAAATTGGACGCATGCGCAAACTAGAAACATCCGATAGTATCCATCCGCCAGTAGCAGATCAAAACAGCATAATTAGTGAGGAAATGGTGCAAATTTTGAAATGCATATATCTCGAAAACTATCAAGTTGTCACAATTTGTGACGGATATAATTATCATTTTCGTATTCAGCGCATCAAAATACATAGGAAAAGTCATATCCCAACCATGGGTTTTAGTGTGGAGTTATACTGTAGAAATACCCATATAAGTATAGGGGGGGGGGGGGGACGAACACACAGTGGACAGACACAGATATAGATGCTGTGGGATAGAGAGAGACAAGACAGATGGGGGGAAGAGGGCTGTGTGTATCGAAAGATGGAGAGAGATTTACGAAGAGAAGAACTTTGAGAGAGTTTCAAAGTTGTTGGTTTTTTGTTTCTTTGCTGTTGTTTTTTTTTTTGTTCGAAATAGAGAGCTATTTTCTTTTTAACATCAGTGATATGTGTTCAATGCAATATTTTTTGCTGCTTTTATTTTATTTTTTAAAATTATTTGTTGTTGTTGATTTATAGGACGAGAGCACCACAGCAAGATATAATTTATTTGATTGGTTGAAGGTAAAGCTGGACTGTGTACATCTGAGATAGTGCCACAATGGTTTTACTTACTATGATAGCCAGAGTGGCTGATGGCCTTCCCCTCGCTGCTTCAGTTCAAGAGGATGAACAAGTAAGTGCCACATGAAATTCTATTAGGCTCTCCTCTTAAAGTTCCAAATATATTACAAGCTCTCAGTGTGGCAATAATTTCTGTTTTTAAGTGCGCTTGACTGTATCAGCTGCCTTCGATGTCTTAGTTTTGTGAAAGCTTGAGCATTCTTTTGGCTCCTAGAGTCGCATCTAGATAATCAGGATCCTGCTATAATCTGACAAATTAGCTGGGGGTGGATTTTTTTTTTTTGTCCATTGTGTGGACTTTCCCTAGCCGTAATGGAATATATTGGTTTATTCTAGACAGGGATGATACGTAGTGTAACTTAGATTTTAATATTACTCTTTCTCATTAGGAAAGAGCAAAAAAAAAAAAAATGTCTACTTATATTATATAATGACTTATTGATCCAAAATGTGATTTTAAGTTGTTGAAATAGAGAAGGAATGCCACTGATATGCTATGCAAGTGATAGCCTAGGTAAAGTGACACACAATACTGTTAGATGTTTTAAGGCGTCATTCCATTTTCACCAACCTACATGATCTTGCAGAGTGTCAATCATATTGATACAGTTTTTAAAAATTAGAACCTGTCCAAACAATAGAAGAAATAACATTTTGGATTATTCATAGAATATTTTATAGCATCCTCACCAATAAAAACTAACTTCTAGGGATTCCATGTGTCATGTTTTGTCATCTTAATGAAAAGCATGACACTAAACAAATGCTAAAACAAAACAATTAAGGATACAATTGTGTCTGCCGACATTTTACTTTTATTGTTTGAACTTTCAATACTTAAAATGGCGTGGCAATTGGAATGCTACACAATATAAGCATTGAAATCTCAGCTTGCTTTACACATGATATAAGTACATGATGTGATATACTTTATTAATTTTTATGATGTTTAAAGTCTGGCAGGAGTCTAGCAGAATACCAGACCCAAGCCAAACAACTGTTTCGCAAAATGTCACAGGATCCAAACCCACCAGCACGATGCAGCCTGGAGACGGGGGAATATTTATTTCAGTGAGTTGGGTTTTTATTTTTTATTTAATCGAGGGTTTTCTTTTTTATAAGTTTGATTTTTGCTGCATTGTTGAGTTGAGATGTCTAGAATTTTTACTGTGGGATAATAGTGTGAAGGATGATTATATTCTGAGAGGAATACCGTCATTGTTAAAATTCAAGTTTAATTTTACATGGACACATATTCAAGAAAAACTAGTTCCGGGATGCCATGAATCATGTAAATTGAGAAAGCATGGTATTGAAAAATATTCAATTCAATTTCATGTTCCTCTGATCTTGTTTCCAGTTACCTGATAGAGAGATCAGTGTGCTATCTGGTCCTCTGTGAAAAGAATTTCTCCAAACGCCTTGCCTTCTCCTACCTTGAGGACCTCCAGAATGAATTCAACTCACAGTATGGCTCTCGTCTGGATACTGTGTCCCGCCCTTATTCTTTTATCGAATTTGGTAAGTGGTACATTATTTTTTCTTGTTATATAGTATGGTGGAGGAGTGCTTTTCTAAATTTTGTAGCTGTTATCAATTGACAGCAATTTAAATTACCTCATCCTTTTTGCTGACCTTCCTGTCTTGTCCACATAATTTTTAAATCTCTTTTTCCCCACTTATTTGGTATCATGCATAGTAAGTACTATTTAGGCTTGTCTAGAAAAAGCAAGGGGAGGTCCCGAATTTCAGCTTAAAATAGATGTTTCGACTATGTGTCATCACATCAAATTTTGGTGACACAAGGGGCCATGCGGCATCCCAGAACCAGTGCCACACCCTGCGTTAGGTTGAAAATGTTGTACACCTGTTCTTTAAATCAACTTCTGGCACACCCACATTCATGAAATTTCACACAGTCACCAGGAACATACTACTGTTTGATATTATACCCTTATTTTGTTTATTCCATGATCATCATTTTGAAAAAAGTGTTACATAATGTTAATAATTCGGTTGACACAGGGATCTTTTGCCATTATTTCAACGAACTCTGGTTCCAGGGCTAGCTGGCGTTAGACCCTGTAGGTTATTATCATTTGTAGACCTGCATACATCGACATTACTTCCACTGCCATTGTCGTTAAAAATCATCATCAAAGTAACTGTCCCCTTCTTCCTCATGTCTCTGTTTGCTGTCGGAATTGATATAAATTTCGTCCAGCACTTGAGTTCGTGTAAGAAATTTTTTTTTTATTTTTTTTCACGTCAAAAATCATCATTCATGGTTGAAAACAAAAGTAGATCTAGATGATGCAAGCAATGCCATAGAAAACATGAATAGGGTCTATTGAAAGGCGGGCTGGCTTTTTTAAGGGGTTATCTCTAAATGTCAGAATACTCAGTTTCACTGCTCCACTGAAGTTAAAAGTAGATGTCAATGTTTGTTGTGGTTTGATTTTTGTTTTTGGTTGGGAGGGGGGGGGGGGGGGGGATTTTTGTTTTGTTTTGTTGTTGTGTTTTTTTTTTCTTATTCAAGAAGTTTTATTTCACCCTGAATAACTGTTTGATTCTTACTTTCTGGACAGAGGATCATTTTCTGGAAATTTTGGCCATTAATATATTCAGCCTGTCATAATTGATGTATCATTCACTGCTTTCAGATACATACATGCAAAAAGCTCGCAAGTCATACATGGATTCCAGGGCTCGCCGCAACTTGAGCCACATTAACACCGAGCTGCACGACGTCCAGCGGATTATGGTACAGAACATTGATGACGTGTTGATGAGGGGTGAAACATTGTCAGGTTGGTTGCTCTGTTTGCTTTTCTGTTGTATTCATTCTTATGCACATTGTGACATTCGTACTGGTACCATTTTTAGCTTCACAGCTTTTATTCTGAGCCATAAGGGAATATAGCTTATTGCCTTAGAGATCAAGAAACTGACTTTCGTAAGCCCCCTAACAAAGGAATAAATTCCTCCGCATCGTCATATTTACTGATGAAGAAGAAACAAATCTTACAAACAAAAGGAGTGAGGACCGACTTTAGTAGATTCCCTGAATCATTGTCACTTTAAAAAAAACAAAAACAGATTTGAATCTCACTAAAGCTCATCTTCTTAGAAAGAAGTGTTCTTTTTTTTTTCATATCTGTTTGTGATAGCTGAAATTTATCCTTTTTATTTCTTTTTCATATATTTTCCTTTGTGATGTGTAATTATTGAAATGTTTCTGTTACGAATATTGATATAATTAAGTCCATAGTTGTTTTTTTTTTTAAGCTTTACTTTTATTTTCATTACAAATTACATATTCCTTTTAAACTGGGCCGGGAGGGTCGCTCTTTAAATAGAATTCTTGTCAATTTTTTTTGTTTGTTTTATAACTATTTTTAAATCATGTCAATTGTTTATTTAATTTCTTTCTTTCTTTTTTTTTTAATCTGTACCCACCTCCTGCCAGTATTGGACAGCAAAGCCAGCCATCTGTCTACCCAGTCGCTAAAGTACAAGAAGGACGCCAAGTATCTCAACTTGAGGTCATCATACGCCAAGATTGCTGCCGTTATCCTTGTGGTCGTGTTCTTTTTACTCATCTTGCGTTATTGGTTCTTATAGGTTGCCCCTGGACTAGGCATCTATAGGATAGAGTTTGAAGCTTCATAGCATGATTATGTTGACTGTTTTGTTTACTTCATGAGTTCATCACAAGTTCAAGACAGTTTTTGTTTTCAAGACATGCTCATGACTTTTACTGTCCAAAAAGTAAGAAAAACATTCGCATGAAAGTAAAATCAAGATTCAAATACTTTCCCTGTAAAAGAGAAGCATTTATATGAGATAGGTTCAAGTGTGTACATAGTAAATATTTACATGCATGTTTGTTTTTTGTTGTTTTTTTTTGTTTTGTTTGTTTGTTTGTTTTTTTTCTTGAGCAGTACTTGAATCTGAAAATGAGTCTCCCTGCATTCACTTTCATCAACTGGAAATGTACATTTGATATTATTTACCTACTTTCTGTGCTTAACCTATTCACACCAAGGAGCAATTCCTGCTTTACTTATATTTCCTGTCCCCCAACGAAAGGATAACATCCCCCACTCAGCAAAAACATGTTCGATGAATAAATGATTAAAAAAACAAAACAAAATACAAAAAAATCCATTGAGGACTGATTTCTATGTTCCCAGAATCATTGTCGCTTTCTTCTTGTACGTGTTAAAAATAGATTTTGAATCTTAGCTCATCTTTTCACATGTCTGTCTTCTTAATTTACTTTCAGGCCATACAATTTTGCCATTTCACATAGTTTCATATGGAATCTTTCCATCTATACAGTGCTAGTGGCAAACATTTCTATTGATGGCCTTTACCGTCAGAGTTGACGATCTTGTAGCAATTGTATTACTATGCCTGGGCTAGTAGTATAAGGGGAGTTTGGGTGCCCAGCCACACTCCCTTCCCCTCTTCTACTTGAATTCAGAGTAATGAACTAGTCAATAAGTCTGAGGTAGACAAGGTTGTAAGGGTGCATGATACCAAAATGACTATTTTGGTAGGATCGAATTTTGCCAGGGTGATGGCCGATATGGCCTGCTCTTTTCAATTTGAATCACCGAGGGTTGTTTTACATGCCCAAAGGCACATGGGACCTCTTAGTTTATCGTCCGTCTCCGATGGGACTAGGCACTCGTTCATCCTGCCTACGATGGGACGAGGAGGCGGAAAAACCCCGAAAAGTCAGATTTTAAATCAAGCCTGCACAGCTGGGGATCGAACCCCTGACCTTTGGCTTGATGGATGAGTGCCCTGTCCACTGAGCTATCCGCGCTCCTGATATTTATAGATAAAAATAAATGCAACAGTTCTTGAAAAATCAAATTGACTTCTAGAAAAGGTGGTTGTAAAAATAAAGTGACAAATGAAACTGTAAATTGATTAATAACAAAATTTATTGATGAAAGTTTTGTCATCTATTGCATAGATGAAACCGAGGTCTCTATCGTTGACCCCTCCGTGACAATGCTGTAGGATGGTGGATAGTAGCCTTTGTCAGCTTCTGAAGGTGTGAATGGGTTGAGTCTCATCTATATGTTTTCCACAGGGGATGTAAACATCTAAGTATCTTCCCATCTTCTAAGATTAATAGCATTTCGTCCACAAATTTCGCATGTTTCTGTGCAGAACTGGCCTCGTACAGTGATGTTTCATTTGTAACTTCATTTGTTAGACGTGTGTCTTTTTGAGACGAGGAGTGTATTCACTTGATCGGTACAAAGACTCTCTCTTCGTGAGACGATTCGATGCCACTATCCCTGGTTCAAGTCTCAGTTGCGCCAAATTTTTCTTTTTGTTTTTCTAACAAATTAAGATATTCTTCCCTCTGTGTTTGTAATCATTCTCTCAATGGAGGGCCTATTGAAATTGTCTTGATGTGTCATAGGTATGACATGCCCTGTCTTCTGTTTGAGGAAGGTTGCATGAATGTCAGATTGTGTCCCTCACTTCTGATAGTTGATTTGTTTGTTGACCGCACTCATTGATTTTGTGCTGTTTTTCAACATTTTCATATATATATCTGATTCCTGTTTCAGTGAAGTTGTGACTGCTGGTTGAATGGATGTTAGGGCGTGTAACTGGGTTGGTTAATTTTGTGACGGCTCATTGAATGGATGTGTTGGTGTGTAACTGTGTCAGTTAAGTTGTTACTGCTGGTTGAATGGATGTATTGGTGTGTAACTGTGTCAGTTAATTTGTGACGGCTTGATGAATGGATTTGTGGGTATGCAACTGTGTCAGTTAATTTGTGACGGCTATTTGAATGGATGTGTGGGTATGCAACTGTGTCAGTTAATTTGTGACGGCTAGTTGAATGGATGTGTGGGTATGCAACTAACTGTGTCAGTTAATTTTTGACGGCTAGTTGAATGGATGTGTGAGTATGCAACTGTGTCAGTTAATTGTGACGGCTGGTTGAATGGATGTGTGGGTATGTAACTGGGTTGGTTAATTTGTGACTGCTGGTTGATTGGATGTGTGGTTGTGACCACTTTCTTATTCTTGAAATGTTTGTTTGCTGAGCAGTCATGGTTTTGTTAAAAAGGTCTTTTTTTTTTTTTTCATGATCATGGCACATAACACTGTTAATCAATTTTGTGCCTGCCATAGTCATACATATATATTTATATTATAATATATTACCTACTGGTCCTTACTATTATCTATATCATTGTTATCATTAGTGTTAGTATTTATGATGATTATTATTATTGTTGCTGTTATTATCTAATGTCATGGAAACGTGATTAGTGATAAAGCTTGTCCTGTTTCTTGTGTTGAAAATACCTGTTAACTAGACTGGAAGTGTTGTTTGGAACAAACGAGTTGCTGGACATGTTGTTGTCTACACATGAAGTGTTGTTGTCTATACATGACATGTTGTTGTCTATACATGACATGTCGCTACACATGAAGTGTTGTTGTCTCTACAGGCAGGTTTCACAAAATGGCTCACGAACATTTCCCTATTTTCCAAGTAAATCATTCCTTCTAAAATATTATGTATGATATATCAAATTAAAGTTAAAATTCCAAGGAATCCAAATATGTGATTTGCAGGGATAGCGGAGGTGCCTGTTGCATATCATGGGTAATTAAAAGTATGTGCTTTTTCCTAAAGAAAGATAACTCAATAAATGTTATGCAATTCGCATGATAATTAATTACAACCACAACATTGATAGGAACACAGGTAAAAACATATTTACAACATCAAAGTAACCAGATCTACAATAGTAATTAACAAACACCTAAAAACAGTGTAAATAGAGTCAAAATAGACAGTGGAATTCGAGGAGTAAAAAAAAATAAGGGAAGTAACTCCACTTTCTTTATTGAAAATCAGAAAATAGGCCCCCCTCCATGCCAAGTATACAAAACGTAAAAAAAAAAAAAACTAAAATAGAATTAACTGTGAAACCATACATGTGCAAGAAAAGGCTTAGAGAATCACAATACTCGGTAGATCTACGTAGATCTAGATCTAATAAAAATGAACATTGGCCTGATTCGCACGATCGGGTGTGCGATAGGGTAGACTTCTCGAAAGTTGGTTTTCCAATGTTCGGTCTGTCCCATTTTTTGCCGTATTCGTTACAATATCTACTCAAAATATAATGTTCGGCACTTTTGATTTCCAGTTAGGCCTGGAAAAACACACGGTCGATGCATCGGTTCTGACCCGAAGCTCATGTTTGAGACATTCACATCGACTCGAGCCTTAGAGTAGCTTCCAGCAGTGTAATCACTATAAATAACTACCATTTCCTTTCTGAAGCTAAAACTACAATGTGCCTCAATGTTTCAGATCAGCCTAGGCTAATGACATCGCGATTAGGTTGTAACACCGAGCCTAGATCTAGTTGGTCGAAGTTGTTCGATCGTGATTGTATCCTATGTGAGGAGTCGGACACCAATAATTTACGCACTTTTTCAAAAACGAAAAGATGTGAACCACTTTTCTTGTAATCAGACTATTCCTCACAACAGTTGAGGCTTACTCCAACCGTTCAACCGGCAAACAAATGATCAAACGACTCAGGAAAAAATAAACTGCCGTGTGTTCGAACGCCATCATTCCGAGTCCGACAACGATCTCACGAAGTTCAAGTTAATCTATCGTTACCGTAAACTCCCGAACTTAGTCACTTTTATCGATTTTTGGCTTAAACAGGGCTTCTACTTTCACTTGAAAAAAAAACGCGTTTTGACTTTCAAAAGAGTACTTAATCTGCAAATTATATTTTACATGATGAAGAGAGACTGATAGCGTTGCGTAATGACCGCGATGTTTGGATAGCTCTAGGTTTCTTATAACAAAGACAAAATCGGTTCCGTATGCAAGCACATTGTGGTATAACTGTTGAGAATACCATTCCATTGCAAAAAAAATGTAAAGAACATCAAATATAAAAGGGAAAAAAAACAACTGACCACACGCTGAAAACAGGGAAATCCCGTCTGTCTCTTTATCTCATATTAGAACAAAACATTGGCCACAAACTCCCACAAAACTGATGCCAAAGTCATGAAATTATTTATTTTATCTTTTTAATGCATGGAAAGTATGGGAAACAAAGGGGAACATGAAAAGAGTTATATTTCTGAAATAATGAGAACCTCAAAGTTCAAGTTATCTCAATGACCTAGTTTTGTGAAATCTGCCTACGCGAAGTGTTTGCTGTTGATGATGATGATGACTTTTGTTTTCTTGTTTTTACTACTCGGCTACTTACATGTATTTGAATTGCAATTTACTGTATTGGATAACAAAAGTCTTCTTGAAAGCTTGCTTGCTTGTTTTTTGTTGTTGTTTTGTTTGGGTTTTTTTTTTTTTTTGTTTCTTGTCTTTTCTTTGGATATGGAGGAACGAACTAGGAGAGTGTTGTGTCAAGTTAGGTTTTTCTTTTTCCTTGTTAATGTTACTTTTATGCTGTTAGAACTATTGCCTTCCTTTTCTGTCTATTTTAGGCTATGCTGTTGATACAATTCAATTGCAATTTGTCTCTCTTTTGTATCTCCTGCAGAACTTTGTTCACCCAACCCAACTCCTTTGTATCATGTATAAGGCATGTTGTGAATCTATCATGGAAGGCTTTTGTCATTGCATATCGTCAGTGTCGTTCTATAAATGTGTTACTAACTATACACATTTTCTGATTTTCAATTTTTCACACCAAAGTAAGCTTTGTTTGAAAGACCCTCATTGCGTTTTTATGAAAAGTGACATCATGTTTTGTGTATTTCTGTCATCCAATTTTGTGTTTTAGTGAAATGAGATAGGTGAATTTCACTAAATAAGCTTACTTCTGTATGAAAAGGTGAAATAAAAAGAAAAATGTAGTCTATGTTTGAAGAAGGACACCGATGATATGTCAATATTTTGTCATGGAAGAGTGACCTGAAATCAAGATCTTAAATATTTTTTTTTCTTTTTTCTTTTTTTTTTCTTTTTTCTTTTTTTTTTCTTCTTTTTCTTTTTTTTTTTTTCTTTTTTTTTTTTTTTCTTTTTTTGTTTTTTATGTATGCATGTCCAGAATGTGTGAGTGCATAAATTCGGGTCTATGAATTATCATGTCTAAAATTACATCCCTCTGGCGGTAGGCCTATCATTGCTGTCATTTTAAACTTCATGAAACTGAATTTGTGAAGAGTTGCAATTACATTCTCATTTGTGAATTTTATCTAAGACTATGCGGCTTCCAGTGTGTGACAGGAAGTTGAATGATTCTAGTGTAGTTGTATTAATTGTGTGACTAGAATCTGAATGGCATTTGCTGTGTGATAAAACGTTTATTGATATGTTTCTCATAGGACGAGGATAACTTTGGGTGCGATCATGGCGAGTTTGTTTAAATAAATTACTACATGACATGAACAGTATCTGGGTACCTATTGTGTATGTATTTCTGGTTAACATTTTGTGTGAACTTAACTTGAAGGAAGGTGCTTTGTGAAACAAGTTTCAGTTTCTCTTGGTTCTGTTCCGACCTTTGATCACATCTTGTTCATGTTGGCTGTGTCAATGGCTACCCTTTGAAATAAATGAAACGCTATGAATGATGAATTCTATACAAACCTGTGTTCCGATTACTGTGTTTGATTCATTCCTGCCCAGTCAAATAAATTTATGCAAGCTAGGTTTTACCTTTTAGTTTAGTTCTCACTGGACACAGCATTAGAAGCCAAATTATACTAGTTCTCAAAGGACAGGGCAATACTGGAGTTTCGTTTTTTTTTTTTTTTTTGTGTCAACGTGAAACAGGAAAAACTTTTTTCAATCTCCTGTAAAATTTGGTTTGGCTACTTATGATCTTAAAAAAAAAAAACAACCTCCAGAATAGAAGCCAAGTTGTACCTTTTAGTTCTCAATGGACACAGCAATAGAAGTCAAATTGTACCTTTTAGTTCTCAATGGACACAGCAACAGAAGCCTTGTACCTTTTACTTTTAGTTCTCATTCAATGGACACAGCAATAGAAGCAAGATTGTACCTTTTAGTTCTCAATAGATACAACATTAGAAGTAAAATCGTACAACGTATCTTTTAGTTCTTAATGGAAGCCAAATTGTACTACCAGTTTTAGACGCCAGGGCTACCAGTTTTAGATTCCACTGCTGCCACTTTTAGTAGACACCTGGCCCAGGGTTACTACCAGATTTAGACGCCCGGGCTACCAACCAGGCGACGAGAACTTCTCACATCTGGGTAGCATTGTAAACAACTCAGTCAGATTGGATTGATCAGGAATTCGGTGGCAGATTTAAAAAGGCGGCAGCTTAGCTGCGTTGAGAACCTCGACAGCTTTTGGAACTCTCACTGTGTCATCAAGAAGACATCATCAAAAGCCGCTCTTTCAACCCAAAAATCAAACCAGTCTTTGGGTATGCATGTAAATCATATCATCATGGTGCATGACCAAAACATCTACAAGAAGACTTCAAACCTCTACTCTATAAACACATCAGATGCCCAAAACAATTCCTCAAAATTAAAAACAAAAACAGCAAACAAAAAAAACAAAAACAAACAAGCAACAAAACAAAAACAAAAAAGCAACAAAGCATACAAACAATAAAAGGCATTAAAGCAAACCAAAAAAAAACAACAACAAAAAAACCCCAACAAAACAATAAATAAACAAAACACTAAAATAATTGATGAATTATACATTGGTCAAATGGCCTTAAAGTACTGGGGAGAACAGACGGGATACATTGCTCAAATGGCCTTAAAGTGGGGAAAACAGACGGGGTACATTGGTCAAATGGCCTTAAAGTGGGGAAAACAGACGGGATACATTGGTCAAATGGCCTTAAAGTGGGGAAAACAGACGGGATACATTGCTCAAATGGCCTTAAAGTGGGGAAAACAGACGGGATACATTGCTCAAATGGCCTTAAAGTGGGGAAAACAGACGGGATACATTGGTCAAATGGCCTTAAAGTGAGGAAAACAGACGGGGTACATTGGTCAATTGGCCTTAAAGTGGGGAAAATAGACGGGATATATTGGTCAAATGGCCTTAAAGTGGGGAAAACAGACGGGATATATTGGTCAAATGGCCTTAAAGTGGGGAAAACAGACGGGATATATTGCTCAAATGGTCTTAAAGTAGGGAAAACAGACGGGATGCATTGCTTAAATGGCCTTAAAGTTAAAGTGGGGGAAAACAGACGGGATACATTGCTTAAATGGCCTTAAAGTTAAAGCGGGGGAAAACAGACGGGATACATTGCTTAAATGGCCTTAAAGTGGAGGAAAGGGACAACGGGAGGGCCAAAAATGACTTAGAGGCGGTCAGTACAGTAGGAAGCATGTCAGCTTGGTCTTTCAACAGAACCGGAAACTCCTCACAGTTCATCCACGACCTATCTTCCCATTAGGAGTATTCCAAGTCCGCCATGGGTACAAGGGGTTTAGACGTTAACCAATACAAGACAGTAATAGTGGAATTTGCAATGATTTGGTGAATTTTTTTTTTTAGCACTAGAAGCTGCATTAATTGAGACCAAACTCTTTGACTATTTGGTCAGTATATATATA
>JBCJKF010348607.1:0-14279 GCA_039654545.1 Plocamopherus ceylonicus | reverse complement strand
TATACGTTCTAAATTGCAAGAAAAAAAAAAAAAAATCGATTGCTTTTGCGCGCGCAAAACAATTTTCTTTTTTTTTTTGGATACTTAAAACAAAAATTCGTGTTTTTTTTTAATAACAGGATAAGCCAATTATATTGCCAGAACGTCCAAAAGCCAAGAATACACCTTCTGTACCAGAATTTGTTCGCAATGTTATGGGTAGCAGTGCTGGAGCAGGCAGCGGAGAATTTCATGTGTACAGACATTTACGACGGAAAGAATATGCGAGGCAAAAGTTTATTCAAGAAAAAGCGCATAAGGTAATTACTGTATATAAAGAAATTATATATGTTTTATTTTGCATGAATTTTGCATAAAAAAATTATAAAATTTTTCCTGTTGATTTAAAGGCGTTTTTTCTTATTTTGTAATTATTCAGGAACTTTTGGATGATGAATATCATCAAAAGCTTGAAGAAAATAAAAGATTGGCAGAAGAAACAACAGCGAAAAAACGTGCTAAAAGATTAAAAAAAAAACAGGGACGTAAGCAGAGGAAACAAATAAAAATTTCAAAAGAAAATAATTCTATCACAGATGAAAAAAGCAGCAAAGAGGAAAGTTCAGATGAGAATGAAGAAACTGAAGCTGTAAAAAATAATGGAGCAAATGAAGAAAGTATCACGAGTTGTTCCATAAATATATCTAAAGATGAAAGCGAAACAAAAACAGCAACAGGAAAAAAACTATTATTAGATGCAGAAGAAAATCAACAACATATATTAAAAGTATCTTTTGAAGAGAAAACGAATAAAAAAATTCAATGTAAAGATACATAACAAAATATATCATTTTTGTCATATTTCTTTTGTTAGATTAAAATATATATGTATAATGATAATTTAGCAAGCAAATCATTTGTTTGAAGGGCTATCATTGATTAGAATTATATCTTGTTGTATTATGCTATGATATAAATTCCATATGTTATATATGTTTCTTCATATATGTAATGGCTGTGTTTTTTTTAATAAATATTAAAAATTTGCATGAAAAGTTATTTTATTTTTCCATATTTTACAAACCTATATTGCAGGTGTAATAGTATCTAAATTGTCATAGCGATTAGTTTTCTCAAATATATTTGCCAAAGATTGAGCAATTTGTTGTTCTTCGATACGACATGTGTTCTTCATTAGTTGTTCCAACTGGGCTTTTGCTTTGATTAAATCTCCCAATTTTTCAGGTAAGACAGTTTCCTAAAAAATATTCAAAGTATTAAAATATTGTAAAATTACAAAATATTGTTCCAATATCTATACACACACTTGATCAATTCTGTGAATATATTTTATATTACACTATACCTGAAATTGCTTCATAACATTAGAAATTTCCTCCACATGATCGCCAATTTCGAGCCAAAGATTTTGCAGCTCAGATTTTTCCGTACAGGCCGCAACTCGACTAAGAGTAAGGCACAACTAAAAAAAATATATTCTATGTTAATATATAGCTCATAACAAATTATCAAGGAAATATATTGTATGCAGAAATATTTACTTGTTGAATCAGTGCATCGCGATGCGGATATTCAACATAGCTTGGGACATGTTGAGCATTTTCAAATGCTAATACAATACTTTTCCATAACATTACGGTATATTTACCATAACAGCTACATGAATATAGTGCCCATGCAGCATTGGTACGTACTTTAAAGTTAGGACTATCACATATTAAAGTGGACAGCGCTGGAAATACTTCATCCTATAAAAATATCGAATATTTCATACTTATACCAAATAAATGTATTGAATGTATATTTATATATGTGTGTCAAAGATACCACATTTTCAAATTCATACTTTCCAAGAAGATGGCAATATTGCATCTGGGTTATGGCTCAACACTAATCCTAAAGCTCGACAAGCATTCCATCGTACCTAAAAAGTTATAAATCAAAAATGAAAAAAAAATATTTGCTCACTAAATAAATAAATTATATTTAATATTCTTATATTATTCTTTTTTTCCTCTATTTTTTCTCTTTGTCGTATAAGTTTTGAATAAGCATATAGAATATAAGACCATGTAATCTTATTCTAGTTACAAATAAATTTAATTATCTTATTATATAAGTTAATACATTAGAGAATTAAAATATATCTTTAAATATATAGTAAGACTAACCTTCATATCGTTTCCTAAGATAGCACATTTAATAAGTGCATTCAATCCTAATGTTGTATCAAAGAGTATGTGCTTTTGTGGACATAGATATAAAATACTTCCAATTGCCCTAACAGCGTTACATTTCACTTTATCATTATCTTTTGCAGCCTTGATGCTTACATGATATAATTTGGGTAGCAACATTTCCAAAGAAAATGGTTCTATCTCTTCATGCTGTCTGAAAAAATATATTTATATAGATAAAAAATATATGTTATTAATTACATAATATTAAGAACATAATAGATATCAAATCAACAAAGAAAATATAAACGACAGACTTTTGTCTAGAAAGACAGTCACACAAGTTTGCTAATGCCCAAGCACTCTTCACACGAACACCGAGGTTTTTATCATCAAGAGATAGACAAACTATATCGGCCAAATCCATAAGAAAACCAGTATCGTCTTCCAATGCCGGCAAAGTTATCAACATTCCTAATGCACGTAAACCAGCTGCTCTTACGGCACTTTCTTCATCGCGAACTGCTCCAAATAGTATTGTAATTATTAATATAGTTTTTTGCCTCTGAAAATGTATACAAAAATAATGTCTGAGATATAATATTTCAAAATAATATTAAAATATATAAACAAAATATTTATTAATAAAATATTATTCTTGATAGCAAATATGTTTAGAAAGTAATTGTTTTGTAAAAAAAAGATAAAATAAAAATTTATATAATTATATTCTTTTCATTAGCCCTCTTACCGATAACTGTGTGAATACATTTCCATTTATGCTACCTAAACAATCGCAAGCAGCTTCTCGCAAGATAGTCTGCGATGTCTGTGCAAGCGATATCATAGATTCAAATATAATGTTCCAAAATAGTATACCATCATTATGATAGGTCTCAATATTTGCAAGACAACTGGACATAATTTCTAAAACCCGACATGCATGTAATATTATTTGGCTTTCTGATTCCTCTATAACTGAGATTAAGATTGTAGTCACTTTTTCTAAATGAGGAAATATGAGGCTTCCTGTATTAAATGTCAATCTTCCCATAAGTTTCAAAGATTGAAGTCGTACAGGTGTACTAATTGTCTAAAATAAAACAAACAATATTAATTTCCATCTGACTGTTTTATAATTATAAAGCTTCATTTTTTTGAATATAGATTTTATATACCTTATTAGATATATTTTCTAAGCAAACGCGAATTAATAAACAGACATTTTCGTCTTTTGATGTTTTAATTTCGTTACAACTGTCTATTGAATTATTGACATCTTCAATATCTATTTCTTCTTCTTCTGTTCCAACATCGCTAATTGAACCAGTGTTAAATTGTAATCCTGCTGATTCTATACTACCTATAGATTGCTTAGCTAATATGTTTAATATTTCCAGAGTGATAGGTTCACTGGAAGCAAAAGCTTCAAAAATGGATAGAGCTGCAACTCGTATAGTCGGATCTATACAAATAATTGAGCTATGACAATAATAGATTAAAAATTATATATAATAACAATGTGAGATATACATATACCTTTATGAAATATGTGTGGTCTACAATTCCTTACTAGCTTGGTAGCCAAACCTGATTTTAATCGTTCATATGGTGTGGCCTGTACAAGGGCTGCTGTGCATTTTAATGTATGCGTTAACACAGTCACATTTTTCTCAGCAAGCAAGATTAATGATAATGTAAAATGCAGTTCTTTAACCATTAAGCATACTGTGCCGAAAAACGTGATGAAGGAAGTATGATCGGTATCTTCTGCATGTATCAAGAATGGTCTGGCACCTATCAACAATTCAGTTAATGTACTTAACACATTTTGTTTAACTTTAGATATAGGTTCCACCAATATGCTTCTTGTTAATACTCGTGCGTTGTTTTGTGAACCAGTTGCTACAATTTGTGGCCAGTACCCAAAAATTTCTCTACTCTGACTAATTTCTATGAGAGTCTGTAATAAACGCACAGCTCCCAATCTTACTTTGGAATCTATATGGACGAAATTATTAAATTCTGTATCCGATGTATCCGAATCGCTGGAATATTTGGAAATTCCAATATGTTCTGGAAAAGTACTATTTTCTATATCAGATGCAGTCTTCTTGGCAGATGTTTTCTTCGGCTTTGCTTTGTGATTTTTAAGATTCTTACACTTTGGAACCACATGAATGCGTTCTGGAAGATTCATTGCTGCAGGACGAAGTAATTGTGGCTTTATGACTGTGTATCCTTTAATACCATGAAACAAGAATGCTTGCACTACTCCTAATACCTCTCCAACAATATCAGAGGAATTAGGAATCAATTTTTCCAAAATTATACAATGTAAAATATGCAAGCACAAATGTATGATCTGCAAATATATAACTTTGTAAGATAATACAAATATTTTATATATATTATACATAAGATACAGTACATACTTTACTATAATAAAGCTTATCATCATTGCTGTATGGTAACAGTGATAAATTTTTAAAAATAATATCTTTTATCAAATATATAAATTCCTCCGATATGTGATTACTGTTATTTTTGTTTACAATTTCTTCTAAACATCCAAGTGCATAAAAATTGATTTCAGACCATGTATTACGTGGAGAATTTAAATGTTTCATTAATAAGCCCTTATCTCTGAGTAATAGACGTGTATACTGAAACATAAAGCAATATTTATTTTGACGATATAATAAAAAAATTTAATATATACTTGTTACGGAAAGATACAAAGACTATATACTAACATGATTGATGTCATCAAAATATCCAGTGTGTAAAAAGCTTTTTATAGCAATTAACACATCAACTTGTGCCAGTGATTCAGAAAATTCTAATGCCTCTAAGATCCATCTTTTACAAGTCACAAATGTCCGGCCATGTAACTTGATATTACTTTGAGTTAGATTATATAAAAATTTACAAGCACTTTGGACTAAGGATGTTTCTGTAGGTAGAATAGTTACACAAAGCTGATTCACTAACAATAATATTGCCTAAAAATAGATCAATTTTGTTATATAAATTAATAATAATATATAACTTGATGAAATCATATAACATTAGAAATACAAAATATTTTGTCACCAAATATGAATATTTCTTACATCATTATTTATAATAGTGAGGCATCTGTAATCTAATTCGTTAAGATTATTTAGGCATGCATTGATTTGTTTTTTATCACTGAGCTTTGAACTAGTTAATAACAGCAATCTTTCAACTATTGAAGAAAACTTTGTTGTAGTATCACTAAATTATCATTCGCACAACAATTTATCAAATTATTTGGATCGCTTGTAACGCGTAATCAGCGAGCCGGCGATGCGTGACTGAAAAGTCATTCGTTCAAATACTATTTACGCTCAATCAAGAAAAAACGCTACGACAACGAGTTTTCTAGCCCAGGCACTAGATCGTTCGCTCTCACCCACCGCACGTGCAATTTATCACGCGTTACGCGCTCGTGTCAGCGATCAAACGGCCGCCTGCGATATTCGAAATTTTTATATGTAAAGCGTCCCGCAAGATATACGATTCGCGACCGATTACATGCACCGGCGTTTAAATATGCGGATAGAGTATTCGCGCTAAACAGTACGGCGGAGCCATAAATCACGTAGCGAATAAAGGAAACCGATGTCGTTTACGAAAGTCCGCTTGGATTCATAAAAGTATGAACGTAAAATCGCGAGAAACGCGATCAAGGGGAAGATGCAATCAAGATTTGTTCTCTCGAAAAAAATATTTTTTAGGATCCATTTTTATATTTTATATTTTATCGACGTTCGATGTAAATGTAATTAACAATTTGAATTGATAAATAATATAAGCGTATTTTAATGACAATTTTTTAATTTAATTTTTTAATTACAATTACAATTTTTATATTTGCTATTTGTAATATATTTTCATTTTTCATATTAATTATACATCGATTAAAAGAAATAAATCAATAATAACTTCTTCTATATAAAATAATGGAAGCGTAACATTGGAAGTTGCTTCTGGTTCTCCATATATGGCGAGATACGAAGAGCACAAGCTCCGAAATTATTCCTCTCTGCACTCTGCAACGATTCAGAGGGCAATCGCAAGCATTACGCTTCCAACTACGCCGTATAAAAAAAAAAAAAAAAAAAAAGTATAACACGAACATCAAAGATTCCTCTCTCGGACTCGCGGATACTTCAAAGCACGTTTCAGTTTCTCCCGGCGATTCCGCTAACGACGGCGAGCCTTACTTTGACGCGTATTTTCTCGGGAGAGAAGGGGGGGAGGAGAAGGGCTGCAAATGAAATTTTGCGCCATCGGCATTTTATCATCGTGAAAAAATGCAGGCTATCAACGGGCCGAACGGTATGCCAAAGGATATCGCATAAATCGGATATGAGAAGAGAATGAAGCGATTGCGGGAAAAATGCAATTTAAATCCTCGATGATTTCGACAATTGATCGAAAGTTTCGACTTTAGAAAGATATCGAATATCGGAATCGGATGAAATTAGACTCGGGAAAATAAAATATCGACAGACAAGGGGCCGGGTGTATTTGTCGCGTGCTAGAAATTTTACTATCTCACTTATGACGATTCGAAAACCCCCTTCAGGACCAGAAGGCTTAGATCCGTCTGTGCGATCAGGTCGCAAAACCAGGTCGGATGCGCCCCCGGGCGACAACAATCCCCGATTCGATGGCGTAGAGAAAGAAGCGTATATACGCGCACGTGGCGAACTACAAAGAGCACATTGGAAAAGGCGAGTAAGAATCGGCCCCAGCCACGCCACGTCCAGCGCGCTAATTCGGTTTTACCCTCGAGGGAAAGACGTGGCTCTGACGTGCAACCGGGTGATATCAGGCACGGAGAAGAGATGCCCGTTCGTTCTGTTGCTGCCGGTAGAGAGATTCCTCTTTTCAATCCTCCGGCATCGAAGAAAACCGAATCAACAATCCCGTAGACGGCCGCGGCGGTCGCCTCGGGCAGACGCGTCAATCCGCACCAACCTGTCCGTAACTGTTATATCTCGGTGGATGCTCGCCTTGTGGGTTCGCGATAAGTTCGTTTGTCTGTCGCCGTTAATCGGAGGGGACGAGACCAAACGAAAGAAAAACGAAGGTAAGCGACGGGAGGAAGAGAGATTGGGCGCGATAATCATTTTACGTACGAGAAATCGCGTCAAACGCGTCGGGAAAGGACTGTCTGAAAAGTTATAGAGAAAAATTATCAGATTCTCCGATGTGTGTATACAGAGTATGTTCTCTGCAGCGGATGCTTAAAACGAAACTAGGAGACATTATGTATGGCATTTGAAAATTGAGGAATATTTTATAATATTATTTAAATCCTCTTATATACTATGTATGTGTGCAGGAGTATATTTTGTATATGAAAGAGAGAAAGAGCGGATCGATATAAAGAAATTTAGCACCTCGGACAGGAATGGATATAACGCGAGGATTAAATTAGGGTCTGCCATTTAGGCTTAGTGTCGCGTGTGAGGGTCAAATACACAAGAGGATTAAACCGAAAGCCCTCCTGCATTTGACCAGGATTCAATCATAGATGTTGTGCTTGCAAATTAATAGCGGAATTAATGCCTTGAATCCGGATTTTACTGCTGTAGGATAATTAATGATGCCTCGATTTCGTATGATAAAATAATATGGTTTCCAAGAACATGTCTTTCCTTCGAGAAGAGCCTTATTTTTCAATTATTGGTGTAACAGCAGTTTAATATATTTCCGGTTTGTCATGATACTCTACAATAATATAAACAACAGAACTTTATTATTTGCAATAATAATTAATTGTAATCTAATTAATAATAATTCTGCGCATATCAATCATATTAAGATGCTATTATTTTACTTATTTATCGATATAAACAAGCACACGTGTACTCTCTACGTTCCAAAATCATACACAATAATCCATGCGTAATTAATTACAACTGTAATTAATAGAAAAAAATTGAATTATTTAATCATTTTTTGTTTATAGGTAAACAAAATATCTGCAGGTACTTTAAATATTTACAGACGATACATACTTAATTCGATGTTAAATAAAAATCACATTGAAAACGAGTAAGTCGAAAAAAATCATCATTTAATGTTATATATAAAAATTTTCATGTATCATTAAGAGAGTGCATTAAATCTCCATTTTCAAAAATCGAAAGTGACGGCGTCCTCGATTGAAATCGCGATACATCGATAGAGGCAGGGCACGACACGACGCGATACATAAAACCAATTACTTCCCCTCTGTCTCTCTCTTTCTCTCTGCCATCAGCTTTCGTTCTATCGCGTTAATAATAATTATACTTATACGCGATTGTACCCGAGCCGAGAGAAAGAGGACGCGCTGCTCGACCGCAAACTCGACTCCGGCGGGCAAATGTTTCGCAAATTAAATATTTGCTCGCGCCTCGCGGTCGCTGTGGAATTTCGACGGCATGTACACGCCGCGAATGAATTTAATCTCGAGATATCGAGCGTGCGCGCGGCGATCATCAGTCATCCCACGGCCGGGGGGCAGAACGGCAGAAAACACATTGCGAAGGCGAGGAGACGAGGCCGCCGAGATTTTACGATGATCCCGCGTCGGTCGGGGAACTCATGGCATTTCGGATTCGAGAGAGCGCGCCTCCTGGCTTCCGTCAAAGCTGGGAGATGATCACGAGCGGGCGCACGTCGCTCGCTCGCTTCGGAGAAATCTCGACGTCGAGAAAGCAAATAAGGCGCCGTGGCTTTAAGGAAACCGGGTCTGTCGATTATCAAGCGCGGTATTTCCGAGCGTCTCGTTTCGATGCAATAACGACACCTGCTTCCAGCTTCGATGAAGCCGTCCAGAGACGCTTATGATCATTTATTTTTGCTTCTATTCGCATCTCTGCGTTTGATAGCGCGACGAAATTATTCGGGATATAACTGTTTTCCTGTTTCTTTCCCCAGAAAGCATTATATTATTATTATTAATTAAAGATATTTTAATTTTATTAATTTATTAATTCTTAAAAATAGAAGTTTTCAGCATCACAGATGTAATTTAACAGCACGATATGGCATCTGTATTGACCTACTCGAAGAATTCCTTTGCTGTAATGTTTCGCCGAATTTTCGTGATGTACTTAACAAAAAATGCATAAATCTCATTTTTTAAATGAACATTATCCGTAATTTCTGACATTATAGACATTTTTTACGATATTTAATGATAAAAATTTCGCATAAATTTTATTAAATTTCCGGCACGTATTCGAGAATCGCCGATCGACCTGCCTCGGGGTGAGCATGATCGTTTTCGAGCCCGCACGTCTCGTTTTTTAAATCCTTCCTTTTGCCACGGATGATTAATTGTTCAAGATTGCGCACGTCCGATGCTTTCCCGACGAGGTTCAATTCCTTTTATTCGGCCACTTACGCCGCCCTCATTTTTGATTCGGGGTATCGAAGAAACATCGAAAATCGGCGTGCAAACTTGAAAAATTTAGAAGTTTCTACGAGCGCAAAGTGAGATTTCAATTTCGCTTTTCATCGATTCATTCGACAAAAGAGCATTTATAATCCCGCAGTTTAAATGTGGGTTAAATCGAATGAAAAAGAGGAATCGGTTTCCTCCACAATAGTTTGTTGAATTTCCGATGCAGCGCATATCCAAAGAGAAGAAAACGAGGAAGAAAAAAATCTGAGAGTCGAAATCGTCCGAAGACGAGTTTGAGGCGCACCTTCTAATTTAATTTTCAAAATCACTCTAATGCCCGTTCGTAACATTTTTTGGGCGGCAAGAAAGCTGCGCGACATTTTAAAATACCGATATCCGCGCTCGATAATTGAACCTAAAGTTATTATTATTCGGACCTCTCCTGCAATTCAGGATAAAACCACGTAAAAATGTCCAGAGGTGTCGAAGGTTGATGCGAGTTTCCGTGAATGATTTTCGCGAATGAAGTGCCCATTGTTTCGTGTAGGTATGAGATCTCAACTATCTCTTTTCTTTTTTCTCGCGTATAAGAGCCTGAAAAGTACACTGACATTTGCGAAACGTTCGTAACAAAACTCTACAAGCAATTTGACAGCTTTCGGATTTATGTGTGAATTGTACGTAATCACGATTGAAAAAAAGTTCTTTATATTATTATGTTTATTAAAAACTCAGTATAATTTTTTTTTTGGAGGGGGGGGGGAAATATTGCAAAGAAATTATTCTGGAATCAAAAAGTTTTCTTCTCGAAAATATTTTTTACCTCGTGCTCAAACGGCGTTTCTTACGGTACTTTGTATTCGTTCCCTTCCTACAGAGAGTGTGCTTGATCTTATTTACAAACGTTTCCAAGTGTGCTTAAACAGCGATATATCTGTACAAATAGATTTAATGCTGTATGCATATGGCACAAGAATAATCGAATCATTACATGCTATAGATGTTCAATCTACAATTTCTAACAATTCACTTAAATAATGAAAATATGAATATAATAAACATATGCTTCCTTTAAGATTATAAATTTTAATTATTTATTTAAAATTTAAATTACTTAATATTAAATTACTAAATATTAAAAATTAATAATTGATTGAATTAATAATTGATATCAGTCTAAATTTGCTGAAATAAATTCAGAGCCGATTAATTACACCTAACTCGATTTTAACGCCTCGTTAATAATCGCTTCGGAAATAGTTTAAGCAAGCATCGGTTATTATTTAAGTATATTTAAACTTGAGATGCTCGAGCACATCATACAACTGTTTAAATATATTTAAACAGTGCAAAGTCACCAACTGTGTGATTTGGTTTTATATGTCCATCGCAAATATTATTTATTTGATTTGTTGCTACCTGAAAAACGAGAGAATCCGGTTTGCGATAGTCAAAGAAAGATGAAAATATTGGAACCGTGTGGAATGCGAGCGGCTCTGCCACCCCGCATAAAAATCCAAAATAAAAAGTAAAAATGGGAAGGAAAAAAAAGCAAGAAACGCGGTCTGATCGGTCACAGATTTATGGACGGAGAAATTGAAAGCGTATCGATACATTTTCGAGACAAGCATATCCACATTATATAATTTTTTTTAAATATTAATTTGTCTAGATATATAAAGGTAACAATAATTATAAATTATTTCAATCTCTTACTAACGATACGCAAAAGGATTTTACAAGAAATTTTTTAATGTAAAATCCACCGTAGATTCTTTCTTGCTACTTTAAATTATAAAAGAATTGCGGTGAGTCATACGATTTTTAATGAAGAATAAGCGCGTAATGTTCAGAAAAACAGGTCTTAGTAAACAAAAGAAGCGGCGCAATTAGCAAGTGCTTCTGCGGTGTACGCATAATTAATTGAACATCGTGTCTTTATTCAGCGCAAGCTTCGCGCTAATTACATCACGATTCTTCAAGAAGAGGCTTTAACGAGCGCCCGACTTATTGCGCAAACGGCATCGTAAATTCCAGCTAAGCGAATCTAATCGACATCGCTCTCCGCTAATCGCTTCTTTTTTTTTTTCTCTCTCTCTCTCTCTCTCTCTTCTTTTCTCTTCGACAGAATCAATGTAATAATATTAATTGTGAATTAAACCGCGCGGTAAACTCTTCCATTTAAATTAGGCGAGCGACGATGAAAGCCATTTTACTCTTGGTCCTTGTCTTAAATGTGACCATCGTCTCATCATTAATATTCAGGATCGCATTCGTTTCGCGTGGACGAATATCGCGCGGACTCGTTTAATTCTCGCGTTAATTAATTTCAATTTCAATTTATTGATGCCAGTAGCCAAAGGCCCGTTGGTGCGTGCCGGGATCGCCAGTGACCTGCCAATAATTTACATACGCTCGGTAGATCTCTTTCCCGTACCATTAATGACTCATTTGTCGATATTATCGCGATATTAAACGTAATTTTAATACGCATGTTATAATTATATTATCTCTTTACAAATGATTCGATTTCGTGACAAATAGTAAATTCAGTTCCACTAGATTGCATTAAAGGTAGGAGAAATTAGAGAATAAATTATTTTCAACAAAATATATATTTTCTTTAAAACATTCTATATTATTCTATATTATAAACAACTTTATATATGTGTAAGGACTATTTTAATTTTAATTAAAACAATAACTTGGTTAGTTTTTCAATCAAATCTTATCATTCATAATTAATAATACGAGCTGCTCTTAAATGATAAAATATCGTTCCGTTGTGAAATGCCTTTACGAATTATTACATATTTTTTCTCAACATCGTACTATGATTATTATCGTGTGGATAATGACAACAGTTTCCCTAAAACCGAGACCGATGTGTTTTTATTCTCGCGTTGTCGCTCATGCATTTCTCCAGATCTCAGAGTAGCCACTTCGGCTACTCGGGTAGCGAGGTTCTCGCAGGTGTCTGAGCCGAAAACATCAACAGCTCCATAACTAACTATACTTGCAATCGCGCCACAGGACACAGCTTCTCTAAATAGAGACTCTCGGGCATCGCGTCCAGTCCAAGAGAAGGCGCGTTTATTTTTCTACGCCGATCTCGAATCATCGCTATCATTGCCGGCCGAGATGAGTAGATCAGAGATCGCGTTATAAACTCAGATTTAGCGTTCGTGTTTATTTCCATGAAACGAATTTACGCTCTCTTTCGAGGACCTCCTTCCTCGCCTGTGCAAACAGTGACACGGATTTTTCCTCCAAGGATTTCCGCCTACGCGTGTCCTTTCTCTCCCTTTTCTCTCGTACAGGGCTTCCACTATACACATGCGTAGATTGCATAGGTAGGGGGTGAATAGTTTTTTTTGTGGCAGAGAGAACAATAGATTCACAGGGTGCCCTCGCGTCAACAGATCCCCAAGTCGATTCCACGCCTCACTCTCGCATATGGAATTCGTTCTTAACGTCCGGTAACACACCCGGGAGCGATACTTTGTGCATCGTGTCGTGGACACGTTTGTGTGTGCACACGATCGTGTCCTATGAATTTGAAATAGTACCCGGGGCTCCGAAGAGCATCGAATCGGGAAACCGGGCTTTCCTCGACCCTCGCCTGAATTCCAGACGCAAACATGAAAGTTGTAGTAATCGAAGCATGCTCGAATACCGGAAATGTCTAAACGTAACGAGCGTTAAGCGCGAAACTATTTTGCTTTTTTCTCATTTTTCTTTGTTACGTGAATAATTCAATTCTAAACAATTAAAATAATTCAATTAATATTATTTTTTTTTCCTCGTGAAGAACGCAACAAACTCTCGTTTCATGCAAAGTATCTTAAAGATCAAGGTCGTCGCTGTCAATCACAGATTGGCGATCTGTTCGGCGAGCTCGAAATGTTCCGCTGACAATCGAAACTCTTTCGACGTGTGAGTCGCGCCAAAAGAACAGATCGATTCGATCTGGAGAGATCGCCGAGAGAAGCAAGCAGAGAAGATCGACAGGAAGCCCGGACCGCGTAGCCGTTGTCGAAATTGTCGATCGCGCGGACCACCGTGCTCGAGACATTTTCGGTTGCGACGCGGCGTGAGTATTTGTCATGTAGATCTTGCGTATTAGCATCGAGCGAAAGAGAGAGAGAGAGAGAAAAAAAGATCAGAAGAAACAGGCCGAGGAAGGAGTGTAAAGAAGGATCTCCATTGATCTCCGGGAAGGATTCTCGTGAAGCGAGAATGTTACTCGGTAAATTGCTCGATTAATCTCTTTAATATACAGTGCGTATAAATATATTACAGTAATCACTTAAAATTATTGCAAGTAGTTTTATTAATTTTTCTACATTGATGATTACGTTTTTAATTCTCATTCAGCTAACATTGCCATACAAGTCTGTCGTGTACAAATTCATTTTGTTATACATTACTAATTTGATCTCATTATCAGTAAGATGATATCAGACGTATTATTATGTCTCATTTACGAGAATTATTATGTATCTACGCACAGCACAAGAAAAAAATCCTCCCTCGTTACGAGATCTTATCAAGATATCTTGTTGGAAAATCATAATATCTTCGAGGCAATATTTGAAGCAAATTAACGCTTTCAATCCGCAGCATTTTGAGAACTTTTTCGACTTAAAAAATTTTTCAGTTTCTCT
>JBCJKF010346386.1:0-14290 GCA_039654545.1 Plocamopherus ceylonicus | reverse complement strand
CCCCCCCCCCCCCCCCCCCCCCCCCCCCCCCCCCCCCCCCCCCCCCCCCCCCCCCCCCCCCCCCCCCCCCTCCCACGGACGGGTGTTGAGTAGGGTAACGAGACAACTAGACTAGTATACTACATGTATTATCATAATACTGGTGAAGGGCAAGTCCTATTCACACAACGTACTCGAGGCTAAATTCGACTGGTTATAATACTTCCCTGTTACTTGCTTTCCCCTTTCTTCTTCTTCTTCTTCATTCCTTTACATGTACTTATTTTTGCCAAGTGTAAACTTGACCTCGACTCTTGACGTGAGTGCATAGTGAGTAAACTATTATGACATGTATGAGTACTCACGATATTGTGTGGAAGTATCGAAAACATCTAGAAATGCGAGTAGTCGATTTCACATCCTGTGTCTTTCTTCACCCTCCCTCACCCTCAGCTCATTCATAGACGACTACTACATGTAGGCCTATATAAATGTAACAGTAACAGGGATCTATGTAGGTAGCCAGCTAGCCAGCTGTGGCTATATACAATATATATGAAACAACAAGAATACGATTATATAATAAATGTTTTATTCCTAACCGAGCAACGTCTGAGTCTGAGCATACCTAGGATTTTCTTTCGAGCCTGAGTCTTTTTTTTCTAGAGTGAGTATCTCTCTGCCTTACACTTACAGAAAAGGATATCATTATGAAGGAAGCAAAGTTGTGTGATGGGGATGGATGTTTTCATCTCTACACACTATGTATATATATAGAGACTATTTATAGGTTATGCTATCTATAGGCCCAGCAATAGGTATATCGATCAGATCTATATGTCTACTCTTTAGATCTAAATTAGGCTATTTATGCACATATAATATATATCTATATATTTTTTTTCTCTCTAAAAATATTAGATATATCTATACTATATAATTAGACTATATGGCTCTATAATCTATAGATCTAAAATTATAATATATGTCAACCTCTCTTGTAAGAAGTCAGAGAATTGATTATTCTTCAAAGACATGCATGATGAGATGCATTTTATAGAACATGACCCCGCCCCTGTTTTATGATTTTATATATTTAATAATCTGGCTATGATTGTAACCAGCTATCGTACAGCACCTTGTGAGCTAACAAGGGAATGCATGCACTCTATAGAACTGTTACTTATATATTATTATTTTTTTTGTTCTTATAATACATACTAGGGGCCTTACTGCTTAAAATTCATTTTTTTTATTTTTTACAGCAATAACAATAGGCTAATAAAAATAATCATTATCATTTTAATTTTATTATCATGAAAAATCAATAACAGTTTGTAAATGCTTCACTGAGTTGGAAAATCTGCTTTTATGGTTGACATAGTGAAGGTGAAATTATAAATTAAAAGGGTAGGTATTGAATGGCAATGGGAAATTGGAACCAAATAGATGATGTATACTTTAAATACCATATTATATACAGTGCAGTCCACATATAATAACGGCACGGGCTATAATGGCACCTCCGGGTATAACAGCACTTTCCCCAAGCCCCGTTTTTTCCTCTATTCAACGACAGTAAAAAAAACGGAGCTGTTAACAATCCAGGCAATCAACAATTACAAATTTTTATTGTTATTCCCATGCTCAGAAGCCAACAAAAATGCCTCTCAAGGCCGTCAAGTATGTGGCGGGCAGTCATCACACTGATACTGGCCCGTATAACCTTACCGGCACCCCACTTCTCTTCTTCCGTCCCCTTTCCCCATTACGCGCACCACCTGAGCGCCTGTCTCAGTAGGCTTCAGTACATCTGATTACAGTTTACAAAAGTGCTCGGTTATAACAGCACTCGGATATAACGGCACTACAACAAGAGTCCCATTTGTGCCGTTATATCTGAGTTATATTGTATAAGAGTAGGCATCGAATGGCAATGGTAAATTGGAGCCAAATAGACGATGTATACTTTATATATCATTATGTTATGTAAATAGGCAGTGACTGCCCGTACGGAACCGTTCGAGCAGATGGAATGCTATTCCTACGTGAGACTTCGTTTTCTAGTTGATTTCTAGATCTGTCTACCATGCCGACCCGAGGGCCTTTTATGTGCATGTGCGGATAAATATTTATTTAGCCCATAGTAGGGCCTGGGCAATTACATCATGGGATTCCTCCATCTTTTTTAAAAGATATAAATCTCTATCATTTAATTTAGCAGTTTGTGAAATTTGGTTTTCTTTTAATTTGCTTTCCCCATATATGGAATCTAAATCGACTTTACAGGAGCAGGCTTAACCTACTAGATTAATAGGCCTGGAATCACATTAGCCCACAAAAAAACCCCAAAACAAAAAAACACACAAAAAAAAAAAACAACAAAAAAAAAACAAACCAAACAACAAAAACAGAAGCCAATCAGCTCATCGTATGGTAAGGCTAAGGGTGTCTCACGTACGAATAGCATTACGTCTGCTTGTACGGTGCCGTGCGAGCAGCCACTGCGATATAAATAAGGAAATTACACACACTTGATCATAAGTGTAATTATGAATTGGCACACATGATTCAAACAAAAATGGGTCAAAATTTGATTTAATTTGCCATACACGTAGTAACTATTTTTTGTTGTTCCCTTACAAACCCTAAACCCTAACCCTATCATGTTTTAGATATTTAACACTTTCGGCGGCAAGAACGCACTAAATGAAAACTTAACACACGCAAATGATGATCGGTGATATGATACAAGTTCATTCTAAAGAGAAATAAAGTGAGAAGGTCTCCGATAAGTTTCAATTGATAATTACTTTTATTTGAATAAATGTGTATATATATGTGTCTTATAATTTAGTTCATCCTTTGATTGGTTCAAATTGCTTTGATATTGATTGCTCCAACTGGTTCTGTTTGGTTCTCATTGCTCGGATTGTTTCTGATTGCTCCGCTGTTTATGATTGCCCGGATCGGTTGTGATTGTCATTTGATACCTTCTAAAAAATACATTCATAATATGAAGAACAAAACAAAACAAATATTTATTATAATGTATGCACACTTTATGACATTTTTATAATTAAAAAAACCCTAAACATTCTTTAAACTTTTTGAGATTCAGCAGTGGTATAGGGGATATAACTCTTTTTAATTTGAGATGAAGGTAGTACATGTAGTGACTGCCTTCTAACATCCCATCCCTGGTGAAAATTGAAACATGGAATATTGGGTGGATTGGGTTTTTAGGGGGAGTCTGCTTTAAAAAAACCCCATTAAAAACCTGGCTTAAGATAAAAATTGTCGGTTTGTGTAAACTTTCTTATCGGACCCGATTTTCTTTTCTCTTTTTACCATCACTAATTAAAATATATCGTATTAACACAAATATCCGTGACCGGCATTATAAGATATAAACTTTACAGCTACAACAAGCATACGTCCGTAACGCGGTTGTCAACTTCAAACAATGCATTCATTACACCTACTCACGGTTAAGTACCGGCACTGTAAATTGTAGGCCATTAATATATTTTTGTATTGTGTTATGATCACTGATGACGCCAATCTAACACACTGGACAGGTATTTGCGTGTGTGTGCATATGTGGCGGGGAGGGAGGCGGGTGGAACTTGAGTCATATCTTATGTGTGTCTGATTCACATCTATCAATGCTGATTCATGCGGCTAACTGACATGCCAAGAGTGAGAGTGAGACGGGAAGTGCAGTGTTGTTTGGTGTGAGCAGTATGTGGTCATGTCAGAGGGAATTGGTCAAAATTTAAAAAACATATCAAAAGCCAAAAAATCCCCCTCGGCACCTGAACACAGTTCATCATCCATTCATTCATATATAAAAAGGAAAGCCAGGAACGTCTATATTTAAGAAAAAATTATAACTGATATAAAATAAAAATATATTTATTTGCCATGTATTATAATTTACTGTACAAATCTAGTAGATCATCATCGACATCATTCGTCTTTTAATTATAAATACAGGGTGGTTTTTTTTCTTTTTATTATGTTACAATAAGAACCTTTACTAACTACGAAGCCGAATAACATAGAAGCATCTGCTTTTTTGTTATTTGTTGAGAAAGCAATAAGAATTTTTGTTAGAAGACTTAGTATTTATGCAATCAAACCCCAGTGACAAAGCATTTTCTTACTTTGGCGCATGTTTTCATACTTTTTCCTCACAAACACCTCCAGTTTCTTAAACAGTACAGGTACTGTAAATACTATAAATAATATGATTATCAAGATTCAACTTCCTATTGAGAGCCGCCATCTTCCACCAGCGCTTACGCTCTTCCAAACAAGCTTTCTTTCCCTCGCCACAGTTCCATTCATGTTTCCAGTTGTGACCAAATTTCTGTACCAACGAAAGATTGCTCTGCTTTGAGGTCTCTTTCCTTCCTCGTATTCTTTACGATATGCATGTATTTTTCTCAGTATGCATGGATTCTTCTCATACAAGTGGGCGAATGGCATTCACGCATCCATAGAGCTACCTTAACCTTTACAATGCAATGATCAGCCTTTTTTTTTTTATTTGAATAGTCTAGGGCTTTCAACTTATGCATTCAGTAAAAAAAAAAAATCATCCTCAATTTACTCATTTTCACTAATGACGTCCTAACACAGTAACTACTAAATGTATGCACTTAAATTATGTCACATAAAATAATAAAAATTTGCGTATGTCATGCAAAAGGCTTGAACCGTCTATGTCGATTAGTTCTTTTTACAATTCTTTATCGTATCATAATAAAAAAAAACACCCTATAGCTAAATATTTCACTTTTGACAACAGATTTTTTAAAGAAGTACTGTATAGTTTGTGTTGTCAGAGAGTGTCCTCTATAAATGTACATAATTTATCAGAAATATAACAATATTAATTTTGTACAATATGTAATTGGGATCATTCTTCGTGGATGAATATTTTCTACACTTTGGCCCTAAAAAGCTTTATTTCTTTTGGTATCGTATGCTGTGGTGGGAATTTGAATATACATATATATACATTATTTCTCATATTCAAAAAAATTATCCGGATACAGTTGACTCCATATTTTGTAGCGAGTAGGTTGTAGTGTTTTCTGATGTAGCTATCTTTTTCCCTGGAATGGGCACTGATGTAACACAAAAACTCCTCTAACGGTATGGTGAACTCATGATGAAGCAATCTTTTTTCTGGTCTTCAAAGGGCACAAGCATAGTCACCTGTAATAAAAAATGTATTAAAAAAATCATAAACTGTGTAATCATTTAATAGATGGTTTTAAAAAATCACACAACAAAACATTCCTCAAATAAAGTAAATTATGATTTTGTATTGATGTCCGGAAACTGCCCATTACATGTCAAATGATTTGTAATACATCAAATCAAAAATGTGTAAAAAATCATGAACTGTGTAATAAAATATGATAAAAAAAAAAAATCAAACAACAAAACATTCCTCAAATAAAGTAAATCATGATTTTGTTTTGAAGTCTGGAAACCACCCATTCCATTACATTAAGTCAATACAAAGCCATAGCTTACGATCCAAAGAAGTAAGGACGAACAGATACAAAAATTCTTTCATCCCCACGTCTATTCGACTCCTGCAATGGAGTTACTACATAACAAACGGAAAATGGGAACAGAAAAATTTATTGCATTCTTGTACCATTTCTCTTTAAATAAAAATCACTCCTATTGAGATCCATGTACTGCAACAAACGTCTATAACAAATCAAATTTAATTTATTCTGCCTGTACCGTAATGTACCGTAATTGTAAAATTGTAAGATCCAGACAAAATGACACATTTTAGAGGGCATTTCAAATCTAAAGTATACATATATCTCATACTTTGTCGGTGCATTGAATTTATGCTTTTTATTGTAATGGAACATAAAAAGGCAGTCCTTACAAGCCTTTTGGCTTACAGGGCAGGAGCTTATCCTGGTTTCCGTAGCAAGAAGCGGCCAGTGACAAATTAGATCTATCACTATCTGACCCCAGCCAAAGCTGTACCCATTTTCACCTGGGTCGAGTGAGGCAACAGGGGTAAATTTTCTTGCTTAAGGAAAAAACCGCATGTCCGTATGGTGGTTTGAACCTGTGACCTCTCTGTCCGTAGCCCAATGCTCTTCCGCAAAGCCACTATGCCCCCATAATATAACATATATTACAAAGTAAAAAAAAAAGAAAAAAGAAAGAAAGTAAGCTTTTATATAGCCCAATACCCTTTTAATGTGCTCGAAGCGCTTTACAAGGGGTTCCCCCCAACCAACACCAATACATAACATGAATGTCAGAATGACAAACAGGCCGCCTTTTAGGCGATAGGGACATGGATAACCCTGTTAACAACCAGGTACAGTGGAGTCCGCTTAAGATAAACTGCTTGGGGACAGATCCAGCAGTTGATCTGAAGCGAGGTTTATCTTAAAATTAAAGCTAAAAAACACACAGGCACATACACGCCCTACATAGGCTGCCTTCAGCCTGGGTGATGGCTTAGCTTCTTCAGTGGTCACAACACTGTACACAAGTCTACAACTAGATGCAAGATACAGTTTGGCTCCTATCGCAGATCATGAAGTGGACAACCACGTTACGGGTGTATGCCTGTAGTACATTTTTTTTTTAGCTGTAGAGTTTATCTTAAGCTGACTGCGGGTCGGGGGGCGTTCTTTGCAGTTTATTTCAACCATACTTTCGTTAGTAATGACAAAGAGAGAAAAAATTGGGTCCAATGCAAAAGTTAATATCAACCGAAAATTTATCTTAAGCGGAATTAATCTTAAGCGGACTCCACTGTGCTCATTGTACAGCTGAGTTGGGTGAGTAAATGTGTGTAAAGAGTTAAAAGAGCCTTTTCCAAGGACTCTACATTGCTCCCGTCACTGGGATCCAAACCGCTGACCTCTCGGTCTTCAGCTCAAGTGTCTACCTCCAAACCGCAATACGACATAAAATATGTAATGTACATATAATATAATGCAGTCCTTTAGTGATGCATGGCATTCTGACTGGCAATGTTAATCTAAAATCTATGTAATCATAGGTACCCACAATAAATCCAAATTTCATGTTCAAAATGGTAGAGAATGATTCTGATTCTCTGAATTATGTTCCTTACATATATGACATTAATATAAGCCTTGAAAAGTTTTTGATTTTCCACTTGTGCACATTGTCATAAATATCATGTAGAGTAAAATTACAATTGCATTTATATAGCGCTCTAAGCGTTTCACATTTACTTTCCCATCCAGTAGCAAACGAGTACCAAATAAGAATATCACAACAACCTGTTTCGCGATGTAAAAATTTTGTTGGGACATTAAAATGCTACCACCATATGGCCGGAAGCAATTTACATCTGAGTGGAGTGAAGTAATTGGAGTTAATTTTCTTGCTCAAGGAAAAACATAAAAACCACCATATATTGTCTTAGGTGCGGTTCGAACCCAGTACCTTTCAGTCCCGAGTCCAATGTCTTAACCACTCGGCCACTGCGCCTCCATGGGTTTTATGGCTGGACTTTAGAATCTTTTTTGTCTAAAAATCCCTCAGGAGATGGTGCTGTGGTGAATGAAGTGAGACGGGATCAGCCAGCGAGACACATTATCTGTTGATGAAACAAATTAAGAATGGTGTTTTAGGTTTGATTGGATTGGAGAATGTTTTTAAACCATAATCATCCCAAAAAACCATAAAAAAAACGGGATATTTTATTAACATAGTACCAGTACACTAGAACTTAGAAATAATGATTTTGACGGGCCTAACACTAATTACTCGCCATTTTTGAGTTCTCTCATTCCCGTACAGCTAGATGATGAAGAACAGTGTTTAATTTTATATGGGCGTGTGTGTACACGCTATATATATGTGTTACATTTCGTTAAGCGGCTGCCTTTTTGGCCTAAGTCATTTTTGCTAGTTTTGAGATAATCAATAAAAACTGTCTCTCAGTTGTAAGAAAACATAGTTAGGCCAAATTTTTATTTTGGGATTTTGTAGGAAAACGTGTTGGCAGATTTTATCAAATTCAATATAAATTATAATAGCTGGTGGTATAACGATTCAAACGGTGTGTCAGTTGCATTTTGACCTAAGTCTGACTTAGGCCAAAAAGGTAGCCGCTTGACGATGTGTGCACGTGCGATGCTGAAAGGACAAAAAATTCATCTATGTTTATGATTCTGATATCGTAGACTTCTTATACCAGACCGTTTTAGCTTTACCCAGTCTTAGCCTGGGGGAAGGAAATAGCCACACAAGATCTGCTGCTCAAACAGTTACACTGCCTTCATCAAATGCAGAGATAGCCTTTTATATTCATATTTCCTTAATACATTCAGATTGTGGAATAAACTCTTTATCAATGTAAAGTACGGCAAAGATACAAAAGTTTTCAAACGGAAACTTAAATGTACAACACTGGATTCAAAATATCAAAATAATAGAGTACTTTAAGGGGCGCTGACAAGAATACTTAGCTATAATCTGAGTTTGTCAGCTATTATGAAGACTAAGACTAAATAAATAATCGCTGTTTCCAAGATGGCCCTTTTTTTTTTCCATCCACACTACTTTTATATACGGTATGCTTACACAACCCAAAGAAGGGGGAAAACCGAAAAAACAGGGATTTAGATTTTTTTAAGGTCTTGCTATTTACGAGTGTGTTACTTTCATGTTCTACTGTATCTATACATTCTTTTGTTTGTTTTTGTTCTAATTGATGTCAATTGTCACAGCAGTCTCTGCCCGAGAACAGTCTGCTTAAAATGTGGTCTGGCAAATAATGTTATTTTTTAATTTTCACACTAAATACTAATTGCTTGTACATAAAAAACACTGCCTGGTGACAAGACACTCTCTACCCAAAAGTACACTTTTATTGATGTCACAATGAAATAGATGTGACACAATTTTAGATCTAGACAATTTCAACAGGCCACATTGAGAATTATTACAAACACAGAGTGAAGAAAAATCTGGACCCCATCAGACTTGAACCCGGAACCGTATACCCAAATCGCCTGGCTTAGAGAAACAGAGCATTCATACCGACCAAACCAATACACTCCTCCTTAAAAAAGAGTTTTTTGAATGAGGTAGTTCGAACAGTACCGATCTTAAAGGGAGCAATGGCTCATCATTTGAGCCACACCCGATATGTGTGAATCCGCATTGATTATGGGTAATATGGTTCGACGAGCTATACATTATTTTTTTTTCTTCTTCAAAATTTTGTTTTCTACAATCTCGTTTAAAAAGTCCCTGTACTTTAAGTTTCTTTCTACTTGCCTGTTTTTTGGCTTAAAATGTTCATAAAGCAACAAAGATCACTTGCTTTCAATGGTAAATGTTTTACTTATTTTTTTTTGTTTTTCTCTTCCAGATAAACCTACAAAATGGAAAGCGGTAAGTAGCCTAAGATTTTATTTCTCATTTGTTTTTATGTTGTATGTTGTTTTTCCATCGACACTTGTGAGTTAGCCCTTTTGGTTCAGTCTTGTACATGGAGATGTATTTACAGGTCTGTCGTAGTTGGTGTGCCTCTGAATTATATGATGTGTTTCCCATTGTTGGGGCAGTTGGCAGGAGGAATCAGCTCGGGGTCGTATTATAGTTTTTCACTGCCCGATAGTATGTGTTTGGCAGATTCATATGGTGCTTGACAAAGTTGGCATAGTGGGGCATGTTCAGGTTTTATTTTTGTATTAATGAGCTGATAAATTTCCATCACTGAAGCAGAGGTAATCATTTTCAAAGAACTGAAGCAGATGTAATCCTTTTCAAAAAAGGTATCAAGTTATTACTAAATGCAACATAAGGGTGAAGAAAGAGAAGAACTGGGTGGTTACGCCACCTCACCTAATACCTCTACTAATAACAGATATAAAATTGTGGAAAATCTAAACTCGGATAACTTCAAACCCATAACTACTTCTACACCAAAAGCCAAACAGAGTAAACATACTATATTTAAAAAAGCACCATAACCAAACACTAGAAAGAAATTTGAACATCAACAAATCAGAACATCAAAATTTTAACCTATCAACGCAGAAGATAAAAACCATCATAAAATTAACCCAAGCTGTAACAATCCCAAAACTCACAGGACAAATACTGAAAAAAATAACTTAAAATGCTTAGTGTTAAATTTCCCAAGTCACAAAAAAGAAAAGATTGTTCTATGAAATGAAAAACTGTAATACTGAAAGAATTAGAAACAAGTATAATAATAATAAATAGATTTTATAGTGCGTCCAACTCCATAGAAGTACAGGCTCAAAACGCAGATACAAAGTATAAAGAAATTTAAAAAAAAGAAACTCAACAAGCCCATTCTGAATATGTTTATACAGTGGGGACCGATCCAACTGTTTATCTTAAGCGAGGTTTATTTTTAACCATTTCAAGAAAAACAAGGATAACAAAAATAACAAAAGACTTTGGGCCTACATTAGAAATAAAAATCAAGAGAACTGCAATTTCAGACCTAGAAGATAATAATAACTGTAATTCAGGACCCAAAAACTAAAGCAGACCTTTTAAACAACCAATTCTCCTCAGTGTTCTCAAATCCAATCCCCAAAATAAGAAATATGATTTTCAAAACCAAAAATTACCCCAAAATGAGATGAGCCCAATAACTGTAAAAAATAAATAAATAAATAATGGATTCCTCAAATTACTACTAAATATGAATGAACATAAAACTACAGGACCAGATAAAATCTCAGATAAGATATTGAAACTATGTGCACATGAATTAGTTGAGGTGTATGTATTCTTATCCCAAACTTCTCTTAATCAAGGCAGAGTCCCAAATGAATGGAAAAATGCAAACGTGGTATGTACCGGTTTTTAAAAGAGATAAATTCAAAGCAGACAACTATAGACCTGTCTCAGTAACATCTGTAATATGCAAATTACTAGAGCATTACATATACAGCAATATAATGGACCATCTAGAAAAACATGATATACTTAGTAACATCCAACATTTACGAAAAAGAGAAGCTGTGAAGCTAAATTAATAACAACCATTAATGATTTTAGCAACTGTTTAAATAGGAAAGGACAAGTAGATGCTATTATTTTAGATTTCTCTAAGGTATTCGACAGGGGCTATTATTAAAAGGTAAATGATATGGCATACAGGATAACATTCTAAATTAGACTGAATCATTTCTTATAGGTAGGGCTCAAAAATTTACTGTAGAAGGTATAGAGTCAAACCCTTAACCAGTTCTTTCATGAGTACCACAGGGTACAGTGTCAGTGTAAGGCCCACTCTACTTTTTAATATACCGGTATATATATAAATTACATTGATCTAAATCTTACAACAGGGACTAAAAAGAAACTATATGCAAATGATAGCCTACTACTACTAAGAATATAAATGACTGTATAATACTAAAAAAAACCCTAACTCACCCAAACAATGGGAAAAGATTGTTAAATGGAATTTCCCCCGGAAAAATGTCAAGTTCTCAAAAATAACCAATAAAAAGAGACTTATAGACTAAAAACTACAAAGAATGCAAAATACTTAGGTGTTGTTATAATAAACTGCAATGGAAAGATTAACATCATGCAATATGTAAAAGAGCAAATAGTCTATTAGCATTCTTAAAAAACGTAACATCAATGACTGCCCATAACATGTCAAGGATAAATGCTACAAAACCTTTGTAAAACCAAATAGATGAGTTAGAGAAAGTACAAAAAAATGCAGGTAGATTTGTAACCAATAACTACAAGTATACAACAGGCAACACAATTTAAATAAATATGGATAAGTTACAGTGGATACCCCTCAAAGAACAAAGAGCTAGAAGTAAAGAAACTATTATTTTCAAAGCAATCAATGGACAAGCAATATTACTACGAGAGGAGTTCAATATGAAAAACAACAAGATCTGGTGCTCAAATATTTGCACTGCCTTAATCAAATGTAGATAGCCATTATTATATTCATATTTCCCTAATACATTCAGATTGTGGAATAAACCTCTACCAATGTAAAGTACAGTAAAGATACAGAAGTTTTCAAACAGAATTGAAACAAGAACATTGTATCATTTGCCACTAACAATCATGCCAATGCAGTCTAGGAACTTTAAAGATGCCCTGTATATAAAAGGTTATAAAAATAAATTGACCTGGAAAATGTTTGGAAGGTATCGTTACAGACCAAATCATGTCACATAAAAATTTTTATAATTTGTGAAAGGTTTTATCATGCATAAAAAAATGTCTTAAACAATGGGTAAAACTTAAAGTTGAAAGTTATAGATCTAAAAATCTTTGATCATAAGTTGTGTTTATCTTCAACATTGAAGCTGCAAGTTATTGGATTGTATAATGGGCAATGTAAAGTTGAATACAAAAATACTAAAACAAAAATCAAACTAATAATATGTAGAGTACACTGTAAACTCAGAATTTTAAGTAAAATCAATTTGTTGAAATAGACTCAATGAATTGGCATGAGTACATTTAAAAATCTACAATTTGTCTTTCTTTGTACATGACATTATTCCCAAATTTAAAAGATAACTTGCCAAAGGTGAAATTATCAAGGAAGAACCACACCATTATGTGAGCCGACTTTGAATCGGCCATACATGTCTAACCCACACTTCTCTTCTAAAGAACGAACTGCCACCAACGCGTCCATTCTGTGGTCAGAATTTAACTATAAAACAGAAATATTACTTGAATGCAATAACCTGAACCACATTAGAGTGTCCTTCTGCAGACAAAGAAACCTGTATAACTAATTTCGAAACCTCAAATATAAGCACATTATGGATTTTCTTAAGCTCATAAACGCTTTTAATAAACAGTAAATACATCAGTTAAAAAAAATATTATACCTTTGATCATAAACAATTCAAAGAATCCTGTTATCTGACTACTCCAAATCGAAAACCCTGAGATTGTCCACTATGGATGTTTTGGGCTATACTTAAAAAAACAACAACCCCAAAACAAAGAAACTCTCTTTTTCCTTTCCTTTATACCTTTCAGTGTCAGGATTTCACCACTCTTAGACTACCCTTTCCCAAGATCCCCTGGCCATACTTCCTTTTCGGCAGAAGTTAATGTGAGGTTCCTTCTTTTTACGTCTTTGCCATGGTCTTTTCCCCATGATTTTTGTCTGGTATTCGTGTTTCCTCCATTCTATTTATATGACCATGCAATCGGAGCCTGTTTCGAGTCCTCCCAGCTATTTTTCTCAGGAATTTCATTTCGGTCGCTTGTATTTTGCTTTTGTCATTACTATCTAGTGTCCATATTTCACTTACATATATAAAGACGACAGTACACTGGATTGTAGATGGACATTTTTGTTTTTGTTGTCAGTTCTTTCTTTCCAATGAAAGTCTGGCCTAGGTGAAATAAATTTTTTGTAGCTTGTGCTACAAGAGTTAAATTATGCTCATGGGTGACCAGGTGATAGCATCTGATCTAAATTAGAAATGGCAGGATGGAAACTTAGGACTTTGAAATTGGATATAACTTTTTTTAAATGCAGGATTCAATTAAAAACCAAACAACAAACCAGAAAGTTCTTACACTTTTTTTCATCATCAGTGAATTAAGAGAACAAAGAATTCAGAACTGCTGTCTGCATAAAAATTTAAGACCCTGATTATTGAACGCAAAAAAATGTATTTCTCTCATTCTGTCTGTCTGTTTCTTTGTCTCTTTTCTTTTTCACTTTCTGTCTCTGGTCTCTGTCTCTCTCTTCACCCCCCCCCCCTCCCCCTCCCTCTCTCTCCTCTCTCCCATTTCCATTTCTCTCCCTCCATCCCTTTTGTACATATGTAATAAGGTTTCTATAATAATATTAATGTTCTCTTTCAGTGGATTTTTCCGTCAACGAGTCCAAGAACATGGTGAGCTATGACAGATCGGCCTCAGAGGTGAGAAATCTCAAGTCTGACAGCTTTCAATTTCGGATCGACCCCAGTACCGCCAATCCGTAAGTAATAACATTCAGAGAAATTTTGTTGTTGTTTTTTGTTTTATTTTGTCTATTAATTTTTCTGACCACCACCTTACCACTCTATCTTGTTTTTGTACTTAACAAAATTCTGATAAAAAAACGAAGTCCCAATTCTTTAAAAGATGAAGCCATTTCCTGCGGGTCACCTCTGTCTGTTCTCAGCAAATCTTTTCCAATTAACTCAGCATTCATCGACTCATCCGTACCGTAGGCTACTACTGCTTATCACAGGACTAGGATGTGAAATTGACACCCCCCCCCCCC
>JBCJKF010344164.1:0-20581 GCA_039654545.1 Plocamopherus ceylonicus | reverse complement strand
GTCGTCAACACCTGGCTGCAAGTTGGAGTTAGTATAGCTTGTTTGTCCGTCAAGTCTCTCTTTCATTTGGAATCGAGACCTGCGCAGTTTTTATCCTTCATTTGTTGTCTTCAAACCGGGCTTAGTATATCTTCGGCCTAAGACTTCACAATCACTATCACATCATTCACGTAAAAAGCAAATCCTGCTTAATCTTGCTTTTTTTTTTTTGTGGTTTTTTTTCTCATCAAAGTCATGTCATATGAGCAACACCACTTGGCTCCTCCTCGATCCAACTACAGTTCTAATCTAGGAAGAATCTAGGCCTATCCCATTAGTCGCGAGTGCATTCCCTGTGGCCCGCGAGTGCATTCCCTGTGGCAAGCCCAGCCAGGCTTTGCGGAGTAGGCCTAGCGTGTCGTCGCCGCTGTCAAGCGAACCCACTCACCTCGCTCTTTGGGCCCTCCGTTCGGAGTGCATGGCGATGGAATATAGGCCTACTACTACTACTAGCCTAACTACTATCGTATCATGTACGGTGTAGCCTAAGCCAGCGGGCAAGCTGCCAATTATCGATGCCGGGCGTTCATAATAGTCGCGAAAAAAGTGCCTTCTCGCACACGGGACACTGAAAAAAAAAAGGGGGAAAAAATCAGTTATTCAAGTTATACCGTTGAAGCATCCAAATCTTGCATTTCATTTTTCCCGACCCGGTGGGGACCCTGTCTTATGCTTTCATGAAGCACGGACCGCCCTTTTCTTCTTTTTTTTTTAATCGTCCGGGAACCGAGGAAAAAGAGGAAAAGTCCAGGCAAGCCAAAACCGCGGGATCCCATGGATCCTCGGAAAATTATGGTCTCTCTCTCTCTCTCTCTCTGTGTCTGTCTCTCTCTCTCTCTCGTCCAGCAATTCACAGAACGCAGGAGCAAATTGTAGACCTATCCTTGTTTCAAATTTCAAGGATTCACGGTCACTGGTACATTCGAAAATTTAGGCCCCTGGGACCGTCGCGCTCGTTTTCTCGACCTCAGACAAAATTTCAAGACCCATATCATTTTCAAGACCCTTTTTTCCCGACCTTGAAAAAATTTGAAAATTCACGACTTTTTCAAGATTCCAAGACCCAGTGGGAACCCTGCGTAAGGCAGTTGCGCAACTTTGAGTTCGGACATAGTCATTGAAATGGACTGGTTCGTTATTTCTGTCGTAAATAAGAAGGAAATAAAGACGCCAGGCAAGAAAATGCGCTCGTTACAGCTGTCGGTTCGTTATTGCATGTTCGCTACATGCATCAAAATTTTATTGACACAAAGAGGAAAAAAAAACGGGGCAACAACATTGGTTCTTTATTTCCGTCAATTTGTTTAAAGCCTGTTCTTTATAAGTGTACTCAACTGTATTATGATTGCCTCACATGTACTTTTCATTTCTCACAATGCTCGTGCACGTCGTACTTCAATAATTTCATGTCAAATTCAAATGTACCGGAACGTAGGATCCGCTTTGAATACCAGAAAAATGTCTTCCGCAAATGGACCCGTCAGCCTAGCGGAGGAAAATAGCGGAGGGACTTGAAATAGCGGAATTCCGCTAAATAGCGGAAATTTGAGACCACTGGTAGTAGTTCAGGGAATTACCAATAATTCTTTGACTCGGTTTGGTAGGGTTAAAGAACAGTCTCTATTTTTTCCACGAGCTTGCTAAAATTGAAACTCAAAAATCTAATCAAACTATATTTGTACAATCTGAGCACAATTGACATAATGGGAATACCTGGGCTGAAGTTGGTGGAGTAGTTGGTTCAGTCATCTTGAAAGCCTCATTTGAAGTTTTGCTGGAAAGCAGAAAAAAATTAGTCGGCACTTTTTGTCATGTAAGAGAGAACCAAACTGATATTTGTGCTTTTTTTTTCTCACAATGCACACTTGCATATGGCCAAAATCTCGAGTCAGTCCTACTTATTTGAAAATAGTCTGTAATAGTTTGATACTCACACTTATTTTAGAAGATGTTCTCTACCTTTAATAGACCCATATTTCATCACAAAACATATTTTATTGTAACAGTCACAAAATCAAACCCAAATTATTGATATAATAATGATAAAGTCACGCTATCACAATTTTCCTTAATTAGCATTGATTCATATATGTATCCAAAAGGAAGAAAGGAAGACCATATCTGACTATATTACGAAAGGACAAATTTGGGGAGCCAGTTTTGGCACAAACACTAAAAACATTGATTATTTAAGTTCAAAATAATTTAAAGAACCGTTTTATTATTAATATAAAGCTTTGGTACATTTATGGATAAAATGTGGATTGTATAAAGACTTCTGAAATCTTAAATGGTATTTCTGACATTAAGAACATTCAGACTGTTCATTCAATCATTAAATCAACAAGCAAACAGATTAACCATCTCCATTCTGCTTACCATTTACTGAGTAATAATGGAAGTTGAACTTTGGCAATGGTTTTAAATTTGATGACAAAAACCTCTGACATCCTCAAAAGCAGTTCACGGCCCTGTTCATGATGAAAACAAGAATATGAAGTCCCATCAGCTAAGCAATAAATGAATTAATAGTTGCTCATGATACATGTCATCTCTCAATATTTTTCTTTAACACTCAACAATCAGACATCAACAGGGATTTTTTTTTAAAATATAAAATTGAATTGATTAACAACAGAACACTCACATTTCCATTTTCATGTTCACTTTTGGTGCGAATACACTCCACTAAGTTAAGAAGAAGCTTGCATGACATGATCTGGATACTGCTCGGTAAGGAATCGTCATGGACATTCTTCGAGAACAAGTTAACAGCCAAAGATAGATCACGCAGGGATAAATTATACCTCACATGGTGTACCAAATCAGCTAAAGTGCTGTAAGCAAGGGGTCTGAAAAATGAAAAATAATTTTCTCTAATTTTAAAATCATTTTCATAAAAAGAGTTCTAAGGTTATCTTATGTTGGGAACACTACAGAAAATGAAGTAAATGTGGTAAAATGATTGAAAAAATATTTGTGTCAAACTTTTCTAATTAAGACAATATTAAAAACACATACAACTTGGGAAATGAATAAAATAACTAAGTAATATCAAGTAGAAATATTCATGAAATATTTCAAAATATAGAAACCTCAATGATTCATAAGTGGTCCAGCCAGATCCAAAGAGAATGTTGTCATCAAATAATTTCTCAATGGACGGAACAAATTCTGGAATGAATAGAGTAGTTTCTTCATCATGCTAAGACATAATAACATATTAACATACACTTTGAGTGATCAACTTAAACCTAACATGTTGTATCATTACATGTACAACTGTCTACATTGAAAAGTACATGTTATACATCAAATAAACAGAAATGAATAATCTATCACTAGCAAGAAGAACAAAAATTGTAAAACAAAAAACAGATATCTAGTTTCAATATAAAGGACTTGCTAACAGTGCTTGACCAACACTGTCAGTGATTTAGCAACAGAAAAAATGTGGACACTGATACCACCTAAGCTGAGGAAGAACCAGTTTAACTAGTTTTTCTTTGCACTCTAAAATTATGTTTTAGACATGCAGCTTATGTATTTTATCTATCTTATTTCAGGCACTCACGATTTCTTAAGTCAGTTGAAAGTATGTGACGTGCAGCCATTAACAATTCCTTCCGCAAATGGGCAACTTCTTGAGGACAGGAAGACATTAATCCTAGGAGTCCCTGTACCATTTGCTGTGAGTGCTTCGCAACTTCATCCTTCATAGAATAATGTTCAGAACACTATCAGAAACAAGGCAAATGACATCTTCCACAAATATTTAGCGAATTTCCTACCTTATGTGGAAGAATCTGAACCGATATCTTACTCTCTTTCACAATTAGACAAGGTTTCAAATTCCTTCTCAGGATCATATTTCCAACTCTTATTTCACAAAACATAGCAATCTTCCATGACAGAAGTGAAAAACTGCCATGTGTTGACATGTCCACAAACACGTCAGGGTTGTTTTCTTGAAAAGATGATGGTCTGATGATAATTCTAGTCCATTTGTTTTGAAAACCAAATCAGTTTCATGGTGTACAATAAATGACTTTGAACTTATATACAGCTCATGACACTGCAAAAGATGTATCCATTGGTGACTGAGCTAAAAATTCTTCTTTGAGACTACAAAACAAGATATTGAATCAAAGAATCATTGCTAAAGGATGGCAAGTAAGCCATTGCAGTCAAAACATGCTAGAAAGGATACTTAGTTTTCAGACTATTAGCAGTCAAGATTCTTTGGGCATTTTAGAATCCAATAATAACTTGTAAAACGCAGGAAATAAGTGGCCAGTTTCTGCAATATGGTTACAATGGCACAAACAGCTAAAATAATTAAAAACGTAACATAAAAACAAAAGAATTTGAAGGCGGGGTTAAAAACATTGTTTTCAATTCCTCAAGTTTTGGCTATTCAAAACATTTTACAGAAAGACAACAATGAATGAAGAAAAAGAAAAATCAACAAAATCTACCTTGTAAATCTTGACAATATAGGCCAAGAAAGAGAGTGTTTTGATCTGAGCAGCAATAAAATCCACAAAAACTTCTTTGTTGAAGGCTGGACTGGCTCTGAAATAAATAAGAATAAGGCTTGAAAATGAATATTCCATTTTTCTTCATAAAGCAAGCATCATATTTTATAATTTAGTTGAAAGACATTCTTAAATATATCCAAATACAAAATTCTTCAGAAAACAGACATGTTATTGAGTGATGCTTTGCTGACAGCCACATACCTGTGCTGAGTAGATGGTTGTAAAGTTATGGTGTTCATAATCAAGGGAATGAACTCCATCATGTCATTTTGCACTTGTTGCTTGTACATTTGATACATAAGAACAACTATGATAGGCAGCTCAGCAAATACTTTCAGGCTCTGAATACCCATTGGGATGATATTGTACTGAAAGTAAATAAGAAACACAAGTATGAGTCAAGGGGCTTGATTATAGCACAATGAAATAGATCTGACACATTAGATCCAGACAATTTCAATAAGCCCCATAGAGAATAATTACAAACACAGAGGGAAGAATTTTTTCATAGAAAAATATATAAAAAATTAGGATCCACTGAGACTTGAACCCGGACACTGGCACCGAATCGCCTCACCCAAGAATAGAAGAGCGTTCTTACTGACCAAGCAGGACAATTCGACATCGGAATGTAACTCCCTCTTTTTATGACATAAAGCAACACCTTTGATGTTGTGATCATTGTCCAACAGTGGACTGTCGCCCCTCTGGTCCGGCCATTTAGGCTAAATGGGTGTTTCGCCTAACTGGACGTTTCGCCTAATTGGACCTTTTCCCTGCTTCCCGACGACCATCCAATTAGGCGGTAACAACTGTAATAGTGTTCATGATTCAAAATGAAAATGAACATTCTTAAATGTAATATTTAAAACCAATGACATACAGTGCGTCATTTGCAGGCTAATGAATATCAATCTTTCTTCAATGAGGTTTTGCCTTTGTATTGTATTGGGGATTTTGTTGGGTTTTTGTTTTTTTGGGTTGTTTTACAAAACCTACTGACCTCTACTCTTGACTAAATTTGGATAAAACCCCAGTTTGCCTATTTCCACTAGTTCAGAGCTATGACCTGCACAATTAAAACTTAATTTAATTTTGTTTTACATAGAAGTGCAAATATTCACACAGTTACAGCTGAGGTTGAGAGGCAGGAGGAATGGTCAGTGCAAGGTTGTCTGCATATTACCTGTCAAAAGCCTTGTTCAGTGTCGTCTCTAGTCTTACTGAGATGTGGAAAGGTTGTCTCCTCTTGCAGACCTTTGAAAGACGTCCCTTTCACATGCCCATATCCTCACTAAACAAACTTCCCATTCATCCAGTGCTTATGGCACTTATGCTCATGAATAATACAAATAGCTGTAATTGCATACTTTGTACACTCATATTTGTTTCTAACATAAGGCAGGGTTGCCAGTTCCCGAACTTTTCATTTCCTGAACTTTTCAAGTGGCCCGGGCTCAGGAGCTGCCGAGTCGCCAGTGCCCCCCACCCCCACCTGCCCCCACCATACATGGTAATAGTATACAAAGACATGTAGACTGACCAGGAGAGTAGACATAAAGACAAAACATGTATTAACATTCTCCTCTCTTCACTTATCTTTTTCCCACACTATCCACAATACTATCTTGACTTTGCAGTCCTTCCCATCAACTTTCACTGCAAACTCATCCAACCACTCAACCTTCAATTCATTTTTAATGTCACTGTCCATGAATTCAACTATGTTGTTTTAAACGACAGGATATATAAACTACCATCTTTGAGGACCTTGACTCTGAGGCAAATCTAACCCCAACAGAAATGCAGATTTCTGGACCACGTATGGCCTATGCCTAGGGTATGCAGATTTCTGGACATGTGGAGCCTATGCCTTTGGTGTGTTATCAAAGCGTGGGTTTATTCTACTTTCCGCTCCTTTTTTACTTCCAGATTTAATTCTAATTCTCTTATTTTGATCGCACTTTTCAAGAACTCGTTTTTTCTCTTATTATACGAATTTTTTATGTAGCCTCAGCATATAATATTGCCTCGCACTTATTTTCAATGGTAAAGAATTACATTCTTGGAAGTTGTAAGCCCGTGTCGTATGCCTATTCGTATGTGGACGCGCGAAGCACAGAGGAACGATGCTAGCTCTCGAGGTCACTCGCTGCTCAGCGAAACCAGTGTGTACGTGTTGTTGTTTTTTCATCCACACGGGTGTGAGCTAAGCGGGACACTACACGTCGCTCATTGTACTGTACTAGCACCAAGGGCTTACGCGATTACACCTTCTACGTGTCACCGTGATACGAGTGAGCCAAGGCATAACGCGTTTCAACGATAAGGCGTTTCATCGAACTAGATCCACAGGTTTAGACTTCGCTACAACCGAAAAGGACTTGATCGGAGTGACCGACCCATGTAAAGACTGAAAAGCGGGGAAATTTGATAGATGTCTGTGACTGTGATGTATGGGGAGGGCGGGGTCATCCCCACAAACACGGGGAATCCCTAGAAAACGGGAGACCTGGGACGTTTGTACACACCAGTTCCCGCGGCACGTGAGGCTTGATCTAGTTCTGGAAACGAAGTGTAATTAAAGACCCGAATAACGCTTGCTCAATTCGTTCTTTTTGCTGTTAACCGCAACTATATCGACAAAGAAGCACGTTATAGAACTTGGATCTATATCCAGATGAGCTCATACAATGCAGCAAAGTGAGATAACAGAATGAAGCTAGATGTTAGATCTAGACTCAAATCCAACGAGAGGGAGAGACTCAAAGGAGCAATAAGAACAACTGCGCATGCGCCATTCGGGTGTACAATAACGCGTCCGAATGGCAATGATAGCCTAGCCAACGAGTAGGCTGCCTCTTTATGATGACATAGTTGTTGTACATCTCGTGGTTCACATTTTTACAGCATTGGCGCCGCAGATGAAAAGGAAATACATTAACCACTGACCGACGCTAGCTCTTCTCAGCGGCCGCGGACCTATGGATTTCAAGCTGTGATGTGTGGGGAGGGCGGGGTCGTCCCCACAAACACGGGGAATCCCTAGAAAACGGGAGACCTGGGACGTTTATACACACCAGTGCCCGCGGCACGTGAGGCTTGATCTAGTACTGGAAACGAAGTGTTATTATAGACCCGAATAACGCGTGCTCAATTCGTTCTTTTTGCTGTTAACCGCAACTATATCGACAAAGAAACACGTTATAGGACTTGGATCTATATCCAGATGAGCTCATACAATGCCGCAAAGTGAGATAACAGAATGAAGCTAGATATTAAATCTAGACTCAAATCCAACAAGAGGGAGAGACTCAAAGGAGCAAAAAGAACAACTGCGCATGCGCCATTCGGGTGTACAATAACGCGCCCGAATGGAAATGATAGCCTAGACTTACATCTCGCGGTTCGCATTTTTACAGCACTGGCACCGCAGATGAAAAGGAAATACATTAACAACTGGCCGACGCTAGCTCTTCTCAGCAGCCGCGGACCTATGGATTTCAAGCTCAACCAGAACCACGGAGAATATTTAGAGGCTGTCCCTGCTGAGGGAAGTAGCGGATCCGAGGAAGTCTGGGCTCCCTGCCGGCGTCGTCAAAATGGGCCTCTTCTGGCCGATATTAAACGAAACAAACCCCGGTGTCGATAAATCTGTATATATACATCGTTGTCACCAAAAATCGACGAAAGTGCCGATCAAAATTTCATTTCCGGAAATCCTGAAATTTCCGGAAAAACGGCAACCCTGATAAAGTCTGTACTTGAATCAAATATTCTTCTGAAAATGCCAAGACCTGGTGATCTTTAGCGGAGCCACCATGTGATGTGACATTTATATACAGTGGAACCTCTGGATAACGACATCACTCGGGAGCAAAGATTTGCATCTTTTTCGCTATTCCAAGGCTTTCAAGATGGCCGAAAAGGGGCGAGGTCATGGGTTAAAATGAGTCTTCGGGTGAAAATAACAATGCGATCCACAGACCTGTGCCTGTGATTCAGTGTCATAAAACATGTCCTAACCACGTTAGAATGTGTCATTGTTTTGATTATAATAATAATAAATAGTGTTTTGACACTGAAGTACACATCGCACTGGCTTTTTTAAACCATCGATACAGTGCTTCATCCACATCCTCAGCTTTAACCGTCCGTCGTCTTTTTCTTGTCGATTGAAAGGAGGAGTCACACATCTCAATCTGGCCCCAATTTTCATAATTTTTGAAATTGTGCTTTTATGCGCACCATATTTTGAGGCGATGAAAGCTTTACTCATTGTTTGGGAGTCAATGTCCTGCAACAATTTTCTTTTGCTTTCCATGTTCAGAGCATTGTCTTTATTTCTGCTTGCCATTATGGAGGGGGGTTAAAATCTTTAAAATCAGATTAAAACCCAGTGTCAGTTCAAGCCTTGCAATCAGTCTGAATGATGTGAAATGAAGAACCTATGTTTACACACTAGGCCAAAGCATAGCATGCCGAGTGGCTACACATCTCCTTCACCCACACACATAGGCCTACGCAGTCTTTGTCTGATCCCGTTCTCTGGTGATAAGAAGGCCTAAGCCTATTGAGTGATAAGACCAAACAGAAGAGGCCTGTGCAGAGAGTGATTTATTACGAGGGGGTGTGCGGGGTTGAGATACCCATAGGTCGGTAGGAATCTGTGTGTGTGTGTCAGGGTGTGTGTCTGTTCGTGAGAAGAGCGACTGAATTTGACCACAGGGATCATAGGTCTATGTAGGACTTGTAAGCATTCCCTAGTTAGTCACAAGTGAATGGCGGGGATTGCTGGGTGGAAGCTGCCTCCGATGGTTGGTGTGACTGTGTGTGTGTGTATTGTGAGTGCCTTAGCGAGGCTGGCGTTGTCCGCTATTAGATATGGCACTGGGCAAGAAGAAGTGTGCGCCATGGCTAAATGCTGAAGTGGTATTAGTCATTAAATCATGTCAGTTGGAGTTGAAATTAACCCAATCAGGCCTCATGACTGTTGAAATTAACCGTGCCGCGACACATTAGATTATATAGTTTTTAAAAAAGGACCATTCTAAGCTGTTGAAATAAACCATAAATTGAAATGAAGTGTGCTCGACTTTACTACAATGGAACACTGGGGTGGGGCCAGGAGAAGGTGGAGGCAAAGCTGACAAAGGTGCAAACGTCAATTGTGATAATGATGTGGCCCGAATAAGGGCTGATTGGGGGAGGGGGTATCGCCATACCATACAATATTATTGCTCCAGCTGTCAGGCTTGGACTATGTGAAATAGTCTCTTATCCCGGTATGTCTCTAGTTAAATGTTGCTGGAGGCCTTGTCGCACACTTTATTGGCTTAGAGTACGAGATACCGCTGGTCGGAAATGAGGTTGTCTGTTTGGCTGGATTTTTTTGTATCAAGCATTGTTGTCAACTGCAAATTATCTGCCAGAGGATTCACTGACCTTTATGTCATTATTTTGAGGTATTTATTACTACAGTGCACTCCGGTTAGCATAACATCGTTGGGACCATGGAAAAATGGTCGTACTAGGCGAATGTCATGCTAAGCAAAGTTAGGCATAATGAATGTTGATGATACAAAATGCACGACAGATGCAGAAGAAGGCGGTTTTATCAGTACCGTAAGGAAAAGGTGTGAATATTTAACTGCATAGAAGTACATGTAGAAGCAAAAGCTGTTCTGAATAAGGACAAATGCCTGAGCGACATAATATAATTATTCATGGTGTCTGTCAGCAGTTGATTGGCGTCCATCAGCGGTATTAGCAATGTGCCAATACATGTATGAGGCAAAAATTTAGTGAAGATCTATTATAATGGTACCAGTACCAGTAATTAATGTATTTGAAGATTGTCCACGACATGTTATTACCAGCTCACCCTCTCAGACCCACAGACTATCAATAGGCCTAATATCATTATCATGCCAGGTCTTCACACATTCTGTTATCTTTTGTAGCACCCCTGTCAGATTGACAGAAACGCCCATCATCCCTCCCATACCGCTCTCCTCAAACTGTACTAGGTATTAACAGGACAGAGCTTTAGCCTAAACGCGTGAATGAGTCATTCATTCGAATTTTGGGTCAGCTGTAGGTTCGCTTCCGATTGATCTCATTAGGCTTAGCAATGCAATAGTGTGTGTTTTAGTTTTGAGCTTCAATTGTGTGTAGGCCTAGTACAGTATTATACTGTAGTGTAGGCTAAGTCTAATTGAAAGTTACAAATTGTAGGCTTGCCTTGTCGCCCGCTGTGTCTTCACAGATCGCTTGGAAGGCCCGTCCTTTACCTCTCCCCCTGTCTGATCTGAACCTCCTCCCTTCTCCCTTCCTACTTTCCAAATTGTATGCACATTGTATGAGTCTAAACCACGGCTTATACTAGATAAGATCTAGGCCTATATATAGTGTTGCTGCATGGTACAGTAGTTACCGCTTATTAGTCCTCCGGCTAATAGACCGTTCTGCCTAATAGTCCGCTTTCTGGTCGAAATGTTATTTTTTGCTATATAAATAACCCCTCTAATAGGACGTTCGGAAATCCCAAGTTCCAGCTAATAGTCCGCTTATATCCAGACACATCAGGTCTACCAACAATATTGTCTTCATTTTATGAGGCGGAATGGGCCCAAAGTCAACGAGTGAATGGCCTATTGCAAAGCCGTCTATACAGACAGCCCTGCCTTTTGTCCTCTACTCACAATAAAACAACGTACACTGTCTGGCATAGGTATGGTGATACATAGCCATGTGTAATAAGACGTCATCGCAAACAAACTGTCCGTCACCTACAGTCTGAGCCTATCATGTGTCGCCTTCTCTTCCTCGTGATCCCCCATTTGAACGCGTGCAAAGCATCTGGTTGTCCAGACCAGGCCTTATGCAACAACGTGATAAGCATTCCAATTTGAAGGTAGTCCATTCTTATCTCTTTCGTGTCGGCGCTGATTAGGCATCACACGTATCCGTTGACATTCTACCCCGGGCATTTCAGATTACCCCCCACCCTCCAACCCAAGGGGGAAAAAAAAATCACATGACAATAAACAGAGTGCGTCCTGGTGGATACACATCTGATGACAAGGGTAGATAGATAAATAAATTGACCTCCGACGTTGGAGCTGATCAGCGACCACTGAATAGTCCGTTCCGGCTCATAGTCCGTTTTTGCTGCTTCCCATGGACCGGACTAATAGGTGGTAACTACTGTATCAGCATTTAAAGCCTCAGATAGCGTCGAAAGTCCAACAAATCGGGCGAAAAAAAAGTTATGTGCTCTGAGAATTTGGTCGTTGTAAACGGAGTTAGCATGTCATCTTAAACGAGGTTTTCTAACAAAGAATAAGAGGAAAGTTGGTCGGGACTAAAAAAAAATGGTCACCGTGCCATGCTAACCGTGGTCGTGTTAAGTGGAGTGCACTGCAGTTATATAGACAAAAAAAAAACAGGACAAGTAATCAATGTCGTTATCCAGGGGTAGTTATACTCGGAGGTGTCGTTATGCAGAGGTTCCACTGTTCATGGAATTCTATCACGCCACTTAGCCTTACCATTTCCAAAGTGCTCACTTGTCAAGCATGACAGTAAGTGGCGGCTATTGTAATAACATTACTTTATCTAATACTTTACTTTGTTATCTTTTAGGGTATTTTTTATTGCATCTCATATGATTATTATTGGCACTCTAGGCTAAGTTGGAATACAGTGAGAAAATGAAAAAATAAAAGAAAATTAAATGTTAAAATACATTAAGACTTGGCTGAGTTTCTTTCTTAGTTGTGGAAAATACAACTTTTCTTTCTTAAAAGCTTATAAGAGGCAATCTCAAATAAGGACATCTCACCTGAACACTTTGATTTTCTGCATTCTTTTTGTCCGTCAAAACAGTGGTCACGGTAAAAATATCTTGTAACCAAACTTCTACATTGATATCAGAGAGATCTTTCACCTTCTTTTGAGATCGAGGCTCAAATATTCGAGCTAAATGAGTTGGAAGACTGCTATAAATATTTTTCACAAACTTCATGAACTCAGTAATCTGTGGGACGAAAAAAAAAAAAAAGAAGTCGACTTGAAAACTTATGTAGATCTTAGTTAATAAAATGATAAAGGCCATTTCCTAAGATATTCAATTTAAGTGTTAGGCAGTGCTTGCATCAATAAAGGTAGATTTAACAACAATATGATTAATCAAACTAAATACAAAAAGTAAATAAATACTTTTCTTTATGACAGATAAAAAATTGGATATTCAGTCATTACCTCTTCAGTCATTTGTGGTCTGTACTGCTTGTGAAGTTCAAGAATGATGCGGATGCACACTAGAACATTGTCTTCATTTTCAATCTGGTGGAAGAGAAGAGAGCTTGGGTCACTGGGGGGCAGTTACACAAAGATTACTACTGATATTTGAGGTATTAAAAAAAAAAAAACAAAAAAAAAACCCTGTTAATCACACCTACAGTCAAGTGATCAATATTTACTTACACACTTAATTGTTAGCGTTACCTTCAGGAGACGAAACATGAGTGTAAGAATTTGCTGTACATATTCCCGCAAGTGATCATTGCTTGGGATTCGATGGATGATTTCCAGTAAGAGCTTGCGAAGTTGCTGATATGGAAATAAAACAATTATTTAAAAAATCAATAAGTGTCCCTATTTAAGACCCAAAATCCTTTCATTACTATTTGGATTTACATAACACATTCCACATATTGTTTCATTCAGTGCATTAAAATCTGTTATTTTTGTAGAAAATGTAAATAATATGATTTGCTCATAAACAATCACAGTGACAAACAGGAACAAAGAATTGCACATGGTTAAGAAAATAAAAAAAATTCCATTTCAAATGACATAAATTCTGAATCAAACAATAATATGTTGTACCAGTAAAAGCATGTCATATACTACATAGAAGCACAGAGACGCAGGAAGTGAATCATACCTGTATGTTCTGTTCCGCAATAAACTGTGGCTCTCCTTCATCAAGAATCTTTAGGAAAACCCTCATCAGTTCTGCAAGAAACTGAGGGTACCGAGGAAGGGCTACAACACTCTAGGAAATACAAAATGAGCACAAAAATAAAGACCTGTCATTGCCAAAGGAAAAATGTCAATTCTTTTTATTTTAAACTAATTTAAAAAATCATTTCTCAAATTTTAAAGCATCTTAGAGGAAAGCATGTGATATTATCTCTAATTAAACATGAGGATGGCAGTAGAAGAATTCAAGGATTATACTAAACGTACATTTGCAGTGGGAGTGAGAATCTTACAAAAAAAGTAAAAAAGCAATAATGTAATATTCCAGACATCCTACTTCCTACTAATCTTTATGTAAAATAAGGGTGCATCAATATAGAGGAGGATGAAAGAAGCTGTGAAAAGTTGATGTAGTAAGACTTTTAAGAGGGAAAGCATAATATAAATTGTGTGGGCAATGGTGGCTACAAAAGTTGTCTGAAATCTTGACTTTAAAACATGTCTGGTTTTATTTAAGATGTAACTAGATTTTTTGTGTGAAATCATTTCTTTCAAATGTATGTGACAGTGGAAGGTATGCAGGACCAATGTCATAGAAAGTTCTGCGTAATACATACAGAAGCAGTGGTCTTCAAATAGATGCACAAGAATGGCTTTTTAGATCAGATCTAGATAAGAGTAAGAAATGTTTTCAAGGCCCTAAGCCCTAAGCGAATAATGGCCATGTTCAATACTAATACCGGTTAGAAATACTTCAACCATATAAAAAAGGAAGAAATAAAAAAAAAAATTAAAAACAAGAGATATTACTCACAACTCATATTTACGTTGTTTTCTTTGCAGGAATACTATAAATTCAAATGAATATTAAATTTTATTTTAAGAAAAGCAGCTGACATATCTAATAGATAGATACACACCATACAAACATGTATTTGAACTTAAGCAAATTGGTCTAGAAACTAAAAATAATTTTTAAAAACAGCATATTGAAAACATCACTGCATAAACGACAGCACCAGAAAAATAAAAGGACACAATGCCAAATTGGTAGTGCCCTAGTCCTAGGCATAAAAATAAAATGCCCACCACCAAGCATTCTTCCTTTCGACAGCCCACAAGTGGAATAATCTTCCCTGAGATGCCATAAATAGGGACAGACTGTCCGCTCACTTTCAACCAGATAATAAATGCTTATTTCTAAAATTGGAAATAGTTTATGGGTGAGGGTCAATCAATGATAACTTGTGAACTGTGGATAGATCCTCGGATCTTGAAACTACTACACAAGTACTGATCGATTGATTGAATGCCTTACAACCCGTTAACCACTTGGCTCAACACAGGGTGAAAAAAGGGATGCCAAGGAGGAAAAGAAGCATTAAAATAGTAATACAAATATGCTATGATAATGATAATAAAATGTAGCAAAAAAGAGAGATGATTTACAGCGAAAATAAAATCATATCTAAAAAATAATATAACAAAGGCCATCATGCCCCAAAACATGCACCGCTATAACCCCCTCTTCCTTCCCCCGCCCACCCCTTGGATGTATATGCCCTTTGTGTACAAAAGCACTCGGTCTTTCTAGATAGCAATTAACCCCTTCATATTTTCACACAATGAACATGAATGGGAGATGGCCATCAATTTTCAACTCCAGATCGAGGTCTGCATCAAACTGATCCCTCCCTGCCTGAGCCCCACATACCTCCCCTCCTCCACAGCAACCCAAAAATCCCAAATGAGAAAATAAAACTAATGTTGCAGTAAAATCAGCGAAATTTCCCCATGAAGAGGAAGAAGATGATAGTCAATCAAAAGTTTTGGGGTATAAAAATAAGGAAAGAACATGATAGATTTGATCACATGCACTCATGGTAGTTTACCTCGAAACTTTCACTCAATGCTTGGGCAGCCTTCAATTTCTGTTCAACAACTGAAATTGTATTTTAAGAATTGTGAAAAAATATACCTGTTTTATAATACTCAGGTTGAATGTACATTCATCTAGACTCCTTATAAAAGTTTTTTTTAATGTACACATGTAATAATAAAATCATATATTTTACTATATTCTTAAAACGCATGTAAAAATTTAATAAAATTATAACTACCAGTAAAAAAAACAACAACAAAAAAACAACAAAAAACAAAAAGGTAAAGAACAGCCTTACTGAGTTTCATTCAAAAATGCTTCCTTCAACTTATCAAATTGTAACATTATAATGACAATCATGTAATAAATGAATACATTTTAAGGAGTGTATTGGCTTGGTCAGTAAGAACGCTCTTCTATAGGCGAAGCAATTCAGTGCCAATGTCCCAGGTTCAAGTCTCAGTGGATCCAAAACTTTCTTTCTTACTTTTCTATTAAAAATTCTTCCCTTTGTAACTGATCTCTTTGGAGTCCATTTAAATTGACTAAATCTGCTGTGTCAGATCTATTTCATAGTGCCATTTTCAAAAACTGATGCGCAGAGATAACTTGTGTCATTGAATAATCCGACATGCTAGTCAATAAAATGAGTGAAAAGGTATCAAAAATAAGAACCCGAAGTAAAAATTGAACACACTAATAATGCTGAGACTGATCCAGCCAAGCAATCACTTGGAAAGCGACTTATTTTTTATTATTTGGGCTATTTCAGAGCCTTCCTCTCATGTTACTGGCTCCATTTGTTTGTAATAATTCAAAACTTACTCCCTGGGGTTGAATCAGCTATGAGTTGAACATAGTTTTTGAAATTTGTTAGCTGCACAGTGGCATCTTCTGCATTGAGAGGAGATCCAACCATCTTGGAAGCTTGATTTCAGTTCAAGATTGTTTCCTTTCTCCTATGAATATAAATAAGAGGTGGACATATGCATGCATGATATTTTTAATTCTCAGTTCTATTAGATACAAACAGTGTATACATTTATTTTCATAATGCATATATATATGATGTAGACGTCTAGGTGAGTGAATGGGGAATGATACAGAAGCAATCTAACCCAAATGAGTGTAATAAAGAAGGAGAACAATGGGCATCAGATGTTTAAATAGAGGATCAACGTCTGAGTATCACCAAAACAAAAAAAACAAAAAAAAAAAAAAAACAGCTCTTGAAAAAAATGTAAACTCCATTAATCCAAGTCCAAGTACATTAATTAAAATTCCAGAAGTAATAAATAGAATCAAATATTTAACTCAATTTCTATTGTAAAAAAACAAAACAAAACAATCAAAGTAATTAAAACATTTCTGTACATCTTGAGGTTGAGGCTTTGAATCTATCATACATCAATTCATGGAACTAGAGCTCAAGAGGACACAGTTCTGTGACGTCAGGTGACTTTTCCAATAACCATAAAGGTGCTACATAAACTGGTAACCAGTAAGACATTTTTAACAGTAAAAACATATGCTAACGATGACAGAAATAACATTTTGGGTCATGTTATAAAATATTTGGGCATTCATATGGATACAATATGGAAAATTCAGAGGAGATACTGTGCTTTCCACATGGGGAGAACTGCAATAATTAATAATACAGTAGTTACCACTTAATTGAATGGTCGCCCGGAAGCAGCAAAAACGTCCAATTAGGCGAAACGTCCAATTAGGCGAAACGTTCACCAAGCCAAAATGGATATATATATCTAGATCTAGATCCTAGAGCTAACTTTACTTTGCCATCCATGGGGCAATGGGGGACGTTTCAAAAAGCTCTTATTCTACACATTATATATATATATTATAGACTCTATAGCAGACATATATATACAATGCAGTATTTGTTTACTTAAACTCCCCACTCAAACCCATGGTTGGGATATAACTTTACTGATGTATTTTGATGCGCTGAATACGAAAATGATATTTAAATCCGTCACAAATCAATAGTTTTTGAGATATTCACATTTAAAGTTTGCACTATTTCCCCACTAATTACGCTGTTTTCGTCCGCTACCGGCGGATGGATACTGGCGGATGTTTGTTGTTCGTGCATGCGTTGAACGATCTGCGCATGCGTCGATTTTTCTTGCCTTCGATTTTCAACACGCCACCTCTGCCTCAGTCTGCTTTCGCTCGTCATTATGGTGTCTCTTGCGAATCGGACTACTTCAAAGCGAATGCTGCGTTTTATGAGAAGAACAAAGAAGCTCTGGATTTTCTACAGATTCATGGTGTTTTACCCCATGAAGTGAAGTGTCCGCGGTGTGGGAATGTCTGTTCCGATCGTGAGGACAATCATTTGTGGAGATGCCGTTCTTCATATTTAGTTCCTAAGACGAAGAAACGGTGCCACTGCGAGTTTTCAGTCTCTGATCGGAAGGGCACGTTTCTAGCCGTGATGTGCTTCGACCCGTGGAAACTTGTCATCTTCATAGCCCACTACCTCAGCAAGCTTTGGGACCATGAGACCGTAATGGAGTGTCATGGATTATCATCGAAGACTGTGTCGGACTGGCGTTCCTTTTCTAGTGAGGTGTGTCTTTTCTGGACCCTGGAGCAGGCCTCTATCGGAGGGCCGGGAGTGGAGGTCGAGATTGACGAGACCATTAGTTCTCGACGAAAGTATGACCGTGGCCATGTTCTGAGCCAGGTGTGGATGTTCGGAGGCATCGAGCATGTCTCCAAGAGGAAGTTCCTTGTGCCTCTTGTCAGCGAGGTGGGTGAGGACGGTGAGATAGTAAATGTTGAGGGACCAGAATACACTGATTCTGCTCATTCGGAAATATGTTCTCCCAGATTCCATCATCTACAGCGACGCAAAAGCGCCCCCTCAACCAATTGGAGTTTGGTTATGATCATCAGATTATTAACAAAAGCGACAACTTCGTCAACCCTGAGAACTCGCAGGTCCACTTGCAGAATATTGAATGGCAGTGGAGGGATGTGAAGGAGTACAAACGTTAAGCGACCAGGTATGTATGCGATCGGAGCACCTGCACCAGTGCGTTGCCAGGTACCTCTTCATGGACGCTACCGAGGGCAAGGACCGACTCTATCACTTCTTCATGCTAGCTGGGCGCCTCTATTCCGCAATCTGACCGGGAGCCTGTCGCACCGCCTCACAACGAAGAGCCCGCAGATGATGACACATCTTCCGACTCAGAGTAGTAAATTTGCAGGTTGGTTAGTATGACAACAGGAGGAGATGATTCGCCAAAAAGGTAAGAAAACCACTAATTAGACCATTTAAATGGCTTTTTTTGGCTCTTTTTTTTTACTACATTTTGGTTATTTTGTGTACTTTTGGTAATTTTGTGTGCTTTTAGGCCATATAAATAAATGTATTCCTATGACGTCACTAGGGGGGTTTCAGGGGATTTACCCCCTGACCATGACGTCATAGCACTATCTTTAATAGCTAGTAAATGGGGGTTTCAGGGGGGTTGTCACGGTGACATCATAGCGGCATATATTTCGATTAGATAGTAAAGGGGGGTTTCAGGGGGATTTCCCCCCTGACGTCAAGACGTCTTAACAGTATCATTAGCTAGTAAAGGGGGGTTTCAGGGGGAAAATTTTAGGGGGGTTTACCCCCTGACCGTGACGTCAGAATTACGTCAGGGCACCATTTATAGCTAGTAAATGGGGGTTTCCCCCCTGACGTCACAATGACGTCATAGCAACTTCTTTTAATTAGCTAGTAAATGGGGGTTTCAGGGGGGTTTCCCCTGACGTCATGATAACATCATAGCAGGATAATCACTTCATCAGTTTTCGTCGATTTCACTGTTTTCAGCAACATCGCGGCCATAAAAAATTGCGGAAAAAGACAGGAAAACATCGTTTTTCACTCATATTTATTAATTCATATGACTTCATTGCTAGCGTCAAAACTAGCAATTTGCGACGGTTTTCAGTGCCATATTCGTGCTCAGCGCCCTAAACAAACATAAAACATAGAATAAACGCCTAATATTAGAGTGGGCAGGAGTTTTACAAGTGTATGAGCATCCCTGATCTTTGAAGTGATGATGATGATGTATGTTCACCAATGCATACTAGATATATATCTAGATCAGATCTTGATATCTCTAGATCTAGATCTAGATCTAGATCTATTTCGAATTGATGTTCACGGTTGATGATTGATGTTCTCAGGAAAAGTTACCAAACGGCTAAGTATGCCTAAGTAGACCTTAGCCTTTATTTACACTCGAGAGGACTCCCGTCAATATTCTTTCTTACCATATAGAAAAAGTCTCCAAAGTCCCGTTAAAGTTAAAGATCTCGTTGCGTTCAAGCTTACAAATAAATCGCTATACAAATGAAAAAAAGAAGAAACAACACGACCCGACTTTCACTTTCGATTACCGTTATCGCTAATTGGTGCTTCGAAGCTTCACAGCGGTGAAAGAACCTCTTACACTCTTCCTTTTGAATCATAAACAATAAAATGAGACCAGAACGTTCTTCTTACTTGATTTCCTCGTTTGGTAGAATCTTGTCATTATTTTCCACAGTAATTTTGAACAATGTAGATCTAACAAGTTTTATCCATGATGAGTGTAACATGAATTCGTTGTTGCCGCAAAAAGGTGCCTCAATTCCTGTAAACTGTAAACGCCGACTTTTTGTTTTGGACCCAAATATTAAGGTACAACTTGGTACCGAGTTTGGAACGCAGTGTCAAGGCCATCTCGCCTAGTATCTACACCTAGTCTAATAATCTAAGATGAAATGCAGAGTCAGAAGCGATAAGATCAACTGGCTAGGCCTAACGTAGGCTGATCGATGTTTTAAAAAAATTGGTTTGTTCACATTATAATACATCTATTGCTTTCAGTCATCAGTGACTGCCCACAAGATGTCAAGGATAAATGCTACAAACCCTTTGTAAAAACCATCTTAGTATATAATAATATATATACATGTATATATATATATATATATATATATATATATATATATACATATGCAGGGGTGTGACTGTAGCGCAGGAGCGCGCTACTTTTTGTAGTTCGCTACTTTGTGTGTGTGTGTGTGTGTGTGTGTGTGTGTGTGT
>JBCJKF010341948.1:0-14310 GCA_039654545.1 Plocamopherus ceylonicus | reverse complement strand
GCTACAGGGCATGACGGCTCTCAGGCATACAACGTACTGCTGGGCCTACACCATGACGTGGTTGTTGGCCAATCATACATGTATCTCATCCGGGCGTTTAAGTGACCACCCCCTCGGCCAATCGGTCTCACGCTCGACATGTTTTATGTTGGATCAAGCCTACGTAATAATACGACCATCCCACTGATTGGTCAGCGCACTGACACAACAATTCTCTGTTTCATTTTGCTTGGTCCTCTGCAAGAGCCCCGGTGTTTTGTTTACTCGACAGGACACTTCGACATGGGAAGGTAACTCCCTCTTTTTATGACATACAGCAACCCCTTTGATGGTGTGCTCATTGTCCAACCATGGACTGTCACCCCTTTCGCCCGGTCAAATAGGCTAAGTGGGTGTTTTGCCTAAATGGACATTTCGCCTAATTGAACGTTTTCGCTGCTTCCCGACGACCGTACAATTAGGCGGTAACTACTGTACTATTTATATGTTTTATTTTTATAGTCATTTATTCTTTATACATGAGCCACACTCATGGTGTGTCTAGATCTATATGACCAATTTAATTTGTAACTACATATTCATTTTAAGCTTGTGGATGAATATAATAGAATGTATTGCCCTAATAATCACCAATTAATATTGCTCGGTTTGTTATTGCTCACCGAGATAATCCCAGGCAAATCCACAAGCACCATCCGTTGCAGGCCAGGACCTTTAACGCTCATTGAGATACACTGTCAAGAAAACAAACACACAGATTCTGGTTAACATCTGGTCTTATACAGACACATGATCCTTCACATTATACTATAAATGAATGGGGCTGACATTACAACATTATTAATACCTAGCAGAAAGATGTCAAAAAACATCTATTTTTATTTTCAGCACTTAGAAATGGTGGGCAATAGGGCAAAGGTGACAAATAAATTTTGTAAAGCTTACTACATCTTGGCGGACAACTCAAACAAGTGAAATCAAACTATAAGATGATATCCATTGATTCAAACCAGTAAAATCTAGTTAATGAGAAAATATCATCTTACTATTTCCAGGATCTTTCTAAAAAAACATGTAGAATTCCAGATTGCATATACGTCATGCACCAAATCATCCACTCTACTGGCAAATCACGGAGCAATATTCACTCCATGAACATTCATCATGCCTCGTCGCACATATATGCAGCGTCATCATTGGGCTATCAGTGGGTTCGTGCCAACCAGAAAAATCTGACACCTTGCCTGACCATTACATTACATCCACATGAGTGGTCAGTTTATTTAGTAACAAGCTTATCTGGGAATTCTTACTCACTTAAACATTCTGCATAGCTAAGAAAGGGGAAGTCTCAGTATGCTGTATGCTGGCTGCAATCTGTCTTATTACACCAAGTGGTGCTTGCTAAGAGTTTTTAAAGCAACAGCAGTTTATTTATTTTTATCATAACACAAAGTTATGAGCAATATTTAGTAATTCAATAATAATAATAATACAAGAGTCAAGTGGTAAAGTTCATGTGTCTCCTGTGAAACCTCACAAATTGTCTAAGAATATAGAAATGTCACCTGATGCCATGCTCACCTGGTTGCTGACGGTTTGCCCCTCCTTGACACTGGCTTTCATACGAAGTTCCACCTCCCTCCTCAAGGCTGCCAACTAGGGGCAAATTAATAATACACACAAGATACCAAAAGAACTATACATGAATGTCTATAAAAGGGCATCAGACTGCATTTAAAATAATACATTAAATAATGAAAATTACTATCTCATGGTTCACAAAACAAGAGAGTCTATCCGAAATATGTATTCCATTATCCTTATCAACAATAAGTATAGGAAAAGAGTTTGAAAACTAAGGTAAGCATACAAAATAATAAAACAATATTACATTCAGAGAAAAAAACAACCAATATTCCTATTTTACAAAATAAGAATTTGTTTATGAAAGTTAAAATCATCACTTGTGAAGCAAGACAGTCCTTCATCTCTCTTGAACATATACTTTGTTTTGTTTTTTGTTGTTGTGTTTGTTTGTTTTTTGCAATTTTTTTTCAGTACAATTTAAGTTTTTCCCCTTAATTTTAATGAATCTGACAAAATTCTGGAAAAACGCACATCACTTTCTCTGGTAAGATCAAATTCCCTTGCACTATCTCGAAACTGGGCAACATGGTAGGGACCTTCACTCAAAGTGACCTTGACTGGTGATCTTGTCATCATTTGTCCTGAGCCCCTGCAAAAAACATGAAAAAAAGGGTATTGTTTTGAGGATTTCACTAAAGATTCATTTAATCAACTGCTATATTGGTTGATTGAATGACTGAATTGACTGAAAATCACTGTGCTCGACACCCAATGATCTCATGACTCATTTAGAAAGACAGTTTCAGAAAAAGAAAAAAAGAAAAGAAATACCAAAATGTGTATGAATTACCAAACTTACATTTCTAATATAAATTTTCACACAATTTGACAAAACAACAAAAACAAAAAATGACATAAAACAATCAATCTGTAAGACAATTCTCAACTTTTTACCTGGGAAAAATCCTGGCCTGTGCTATCATTTCCAGCACACTGGTTTTACCTGAACTCTGGTCACCTACAACCACAACCTGATGGGAGATGAGAACAATGTTGTGACTACACATGCAGATGTTGTGTTTTGTATTGTGTCCTTAGTATTTAGCATATTCTGTAATATGAATATATTAGGTGGGCTCCCAGTTTGTGAAAATATAACTTAGAGACTTATGTATAGAATAGCTAGATCTGACCAACCTGACCTACAGCCTCAGCAGCCCTTCTAATTTCTGTGGGGAGCTTTCTCCATCTAGATCTAGTTAATCTCATTTAAAATCATACAGCTACAACCCCCCCTCTGGCTCTAGATTCTTTCGAGAGATCTAGATCTAGTTAAGCCTAAATCAGTTTCAAACAGCTCGCCTCTCAAGGCTGAAGTTTAAAATACGAGGCTTGTCCGGAAAATACCCAATCATTTGCCACTGTGAGTTTAGAACTTGAATGATTAAATTGAAAGTTACTGACAATAAACTGGTGCCACTTAGCTATGTATCGACGAAATCCTCATAAAGATCGACACATTAGTTCCAACGGTGCAGAGAAGACAAAATACCCTTCTTACAGAAAGTTCTGTCAAGACTCCTTAACCATTATTGTACCGCATCCATGAGTTCCTCATCGTCATCAAATCCCCTTCCGGCAAGGTGGTGCTTCAGGGGCCCAAACAAATGAAAATTAGAAGATACCAGATCAGGAACGAGTGGTGGATGTGATGTTTCCCATTTATATTTCTTAAATTGAGCCAATCTTTTGCGACCTTGGCCGTGTGTGGCATCGCATTGTCGTGTTGCAGAACAACGCCCTTCCTCTGATGACCATGCCCTTTTCGGAGAATGGATTATCTGAGTCTGTCCCAATGTTTCACAATAGGTGATGGCATTGCCATTTAATCCAGGGGGCAAAGCATCTAGGACAATGCCTTTTGCATCCCAAAACACCGCAGCCATGACATTTTTCACCAAGCGACCAAGGGTTGACGCTTAAATTTTTTGACTGTGTGGGAGAATGGGTGTTTCCAAGTAATTGAGCATTTCTTTGTTTCACGGGTAGAGTGGTGGACCCAGGTTTTGTCTCACGTGATCATATGTTTCAGAACTGTTTCACAGTGTAAGGGGTCCTCATTTGTGTCACCACCAGGTCACATGTTGTCGTTGCTCTCCTTCCTGTTTATAAAAATTGAAGTACAGCTCTGACTTTCAACTTTGACCAATTCTTTAAGGTGGTCGCCATCTTTACCTGGTCATAACAAATACATCCGGTCAGCGAGGAACTTCAAAATATGTGTTCAGGAAGTGCATTAGTGCAAAAAGCAACTGCAATTTGCTGATTCAAAAAGTTATGATTAGTTCTTGAAATATCGTGAAAACCCAGTTATTTTCCAGACAAGCCTCGTATGAGCAGGAAATAAGAACTGGAAATTTATTGAAGTGCTCTGTTGCTCTTTATACATGACTTTCTGAGATCTATGTACTGGAAAAAAAAATTAATAGAAATTTATTTGTAATTTTTACTTTGAAAATCACAAGCTGTACTTATGACCAGATGGTGTGACAGATTTTGTCACAAATATTTCATAGCTAAAGGTCCAACCATTTAGGAGGAGACGTGACATTTATTTGGATGTATTCAATTATACATAAACACAACTTTAAATATTTTCAAATCTGATCAATCTTTTTTCTGTCTCAACCTATTCAAACTGTCTTCATCAAATTGTACAATGTCATCAAGGTCTAATGGATAAAAGTAGACCTGCTAAGCCCTGAACCTTGCTGTGATTCATGCAGTGTTCAAGTGAAAAGCCATTTACACCTATTTTTGTGCCAATATAGACTATGGCCCAATGGAAGACAATGTGATTATGATAAAGCAATGTGCCTGTGATACAGCTACTGCCTGCGCTCCTCTGGAATTGAAAGGGTTTCAAGGTTGCAAGGGACCAGAAGGCAGCCTTTAGGGAAGCACACAAAGCACAGACAAGTGAACTATAACAAAAGAGCAGAGCATTACTTTTTTTTCTCTTTTTCAGAATACTTGTAAAGAACATGACACTGGACATATTCACCTCTTCTCCCATAATGTAAAGTACATGTATTTATGAACAATCAGAAAATAATGACTCACCCGTGGCAAGTTGTCTTGAGTGTTGTAGCTGGCGTCAAAGAGATACAATTCGTCTAGAACCTCCGAGTACATGTCAATAAGAGATTTCTAGCAAGACAGGGAAGAAAACAAAAAACAAAGATGAGACTACGTCCTTCATCAAAGGTCAGTCACCATTAAATGCTTTCAATCAGGTATACCCTCTAGAGATTCAAGTGTGACCACTGTACCACTGAAGAAGAGAATAAGTGAGAGCTTTAGTATAATCTCTGTAAATATTTCCTTTTTTCATGAATTATATAAACACACATACAAACACAAATACCTGTGCACATATGTACACTAAAACATTGCATTATTTAAAAATGTATGCACATACATCCAGCATAATACAATCAATTTCATTCATTCATTCAATATCCTCAATTCAATGATGGTGCCATCTCAGAGTGGAATTTAGCAGTTCGAACACCAGTTTGGGGAAATCTCTCTTTGACTTAATCGATTTCTCTGCCCTATTCTGTCGTCATTCTCAGTAGTCCTGCCATGTTGATCCAAGAACCTGTGTTGTATTTTAGTTGATGCAGTGAACAGCATTTTGGGGGGCAATCAATGTGTTTGGGGATCTGTTTATATAGACAATGTGATTCGGGTAATTAACATATATGGCATTCTGAAGTGTGTTCTTAAGATTTCTTCAAAGTCTCTGTTGCTGTACCAGAATCCTTAATTTTCTTCCTCAAGATTCTTTCATTCCTTGCTTGTTCATCTTTGCCCTCGTTTATCAGCAATCAAGACCAAAATACAAAATGTTTCATTAGGTAGGGTAGCCTGTTAAGCACATGTCAATTTGGATCTCACAAATGCATCAAGAATCTTTTTTCTTGTTCATGTTGAGACAGTCAATAAATTCCTTGATTCATTGCATAGAATTCAACAATCGCACCATGAAAGATTGCATGAAATTGTTTCTACACAGTAATGTATCAATATTTTGAGTGTATACATGAAAAACGGGTTCAAAGAAAAAAATACATATAATTATAAAACTTTACTCTTTTCATTTTACATTTTCTTCTGTTTTTGAACCATGATTGTTTCTAGACAAGGTCAACAAGTATGAGTAAACATTCAAACCATCACTAATTCTTAAACTTAATTCTTAGGCTGCCCCAATGAATTTTTGCAAGAGAACACAAAATTTAAAGCCTAGAAAGTAGAAGCAAATAAAAAAGTTATGTTTTTGTGCTTAGACAGTGACATGAAAATATTTTGAAACCTGAAAAAAAAACAACTAAAAAGCCAATCAAGTGTAGTTGACTGGCTTAATGTGGTCAAAGAGTTGCAAAGTAGAAAGATTTCCTCCAATGGATAATTAATAAATATCGTATTACTTTCATAGCACGTTGTTTGAGACCAGACTTCTGCTCCTTCAGCAACAGCTGTTTTCGAAGCTCCCGGTTGTCTTTCTCCAAACGTTCTATTTCTTTCTGGTAGCGCATCTGTTGATAGCAATCACAAGCAAGGCATTAGAAAACTGAATTCACACTCTCCTCACAACAGCTGTTGAGTCAACACATTTAATCATCAAAAGTCAGATTTGCAAAGAACTATATTGTAGTAGGAATACTCCTTTCATTTTTGATTCGAGCCAATATTAATCGACTGGCTTTAAAGCAAATAATATAAAGTAAGACATCATCAAGTGCAAGGCAACAAGGCAAGGGAACATTATAATCATAATTATACACAGTAAAGATGTACCAAGAATTACAAAAGATTCACATCTATTTCCCTAGTGGGTTTAGGTTTCCTGTTGTTGGTGGTGGGTGTCTTTTTTTTTTTTTTTTTGCTTTGTTTTGTTTTTGTTTGCTTTTTTAAGACAGTACTGCTATCATACCTACATTTTTTCACAATTGAATTTCATCAGCAAGGCAACATTTAGCACACATAGCCACCACCATCAATAGCAAATACACGCATACACACATAAAGATACAGACAAACTGGGTTCCCTATTTTGGGCTTTACCTGGATATCCATGATGTCATCTTGAATCTGCTCCCTTGCAGCCTGGATGAGAATAAAAAGCACAGATTAAAAGGAAGTTGACAGAGAGCAATGAAGACTGTAAAATGTGACAAGCCCCCATTAAAATGGATTAGTCACCCCTCATGCTTCAAAGAGAAAACAATTGATTGCTTGATGAAGCGATTGATCAAAACTGATGTTGCTCACTATAACACAGAGTATAAGTTATACATAAAGAAGGAAGAGTGACATTTGTAAATAAAATGAAAACAACAACAAAATTAATATGACCCCACCACTCTGCCCATCGTCCTTAAAGAGACCTGTCAAACATTGGTCACCCGTACATCTCTCATCAACCAATGATTTGGACAATATCACGACGCTTGCCCAAAACAGAAGTGAATGGCGAGCATTGATGGCCAGGATAGTCAAAGCAGCCGAAGAGGCACGGTTGGGCGACTGGGAATCAACACAGTTGGAAAACCGAGATACGGCATGACCTTAAGCCGAGCCTAAGCCATCCTCATTCCTTTAAAATGGAACATATCGTTGGTGTCGTTCTATAAACATTTAACTTCAAATTTCAATTGAATTTTTTCACGCCAAAGTAAACTTTATTGAAAGTCACTTATAGCCTTTTTCTCTAAAAAAAAAAAAACTAAAAAAAAAAAAGAAAACATTGTTTGCTTTATTTGTATTGACCAATTTTTTTATTTTTTTTGGGATAAAAATGAGATAAGTGACTTTCAATAAAGCTTATTTTGGAGTAAAAAAAAGAAAATCCAAAAATTTGTAGATATATGTTTAAATAAATAAGTAAAATTCCACTCATTCATCCTCGAAGGTAAATTTGTCTTTTGTTTTTTTACAGAAAACCAAGCGTCAGCCGCAGAGCAGTGCAGCAAATGGAGGCAATTAGTGTAAATAGCCTTGCCCAAGAGTTAAATAACAATTTCCCGTATAAAAATTTCCCTGACGGAATTCGAACCATCAACCTTTTGGTTGTCGGCCCATTATAGAATGACACCAACGATATGTAGACATATGTAAATGTAGATATATATGCACATATAAATAAATATATAAATAGGTGTCTATAAGAGAAATAAGATGACTACTGTCAAGTTGGGCATTTTGCCAGCTTTTGAAATAAAATTATGTAATTATAATATATGGGATTAATATCACTTGAAAAATATTCATAATTAGGAAAAAGGGTGACATGTATGATGTAACCTACTCCTCAACATAAACAGTGAAAAAAAATCTCTCTTTACTAAGGACTATGCCTGCCAACCTTCAAGTCATAGTCAATATCTTTCAAACAAGTAAGCCAATTTCAATCAACTTGGTACAAATTAAATAAAAGAAAATACTAGATTCTCATAGGACAAACATTACAAAATGTAAACCTTTAAAAAAAAAAAAGGAGGGGGGGGGGGAGGGGCTTTGTTCAAACTTCTACTTCTGAAGAATCAAGGTCGCACATGGCCAGGTGCACACCAACCATAACACTGCCTCTACAACAAAGGCTAAAATGGACAATTTGAAGTACAAGTGGACTAACTCACATTTTCAAAACATTTTGAGTTTTAATGACAAGAGCACCTTTTTGGGTTTTATTAAAGAATAAATAAAACTTCAACAAATCAAAACTCCACCATGTGACTCGATACAGCCCCCCACTAGCACTCAAGTTATTTAGACCAAAAATGGTTTTAGATGTGGGATAGCCTGCTTGTACTTTTAATTAAGAGTCCAAATCTTTTCACAACCTGAACCATATGACTGAATTCAAACTCAACCACGAGCCTACATACAGTGCAACCCGCGTATAACGAAATCGTCGGGACCAGCGATATCATGTCGCTATAACCGAATGTCGCTAAATCCGATCAGTAAATAATATGACCTATTATGAACGAAAAATAATGGGAGATATGCCATACCGCTACTATGAACCAAGGTCAATCATAATTTGTGTATGGCTCTGAAAAGGGTCGTGTTTAGAGCTAGTTGGTCGTTCTAGCTTGCTGACTTGAAGAACTCTTTGAACGTCAACTGTCTGTGCTTGCTACAGCTCTGAATAACATTGTACATCTTGTCCTCTGCTTGCTCGAGAACTCCTCCTTGCTGAAGACCTGATACCCAATGCACTAATTGGGTTAAGGGGGGGGGCGCTTCCATCATCATCGTCATCTGACTAGGCTGCAGGCAGGAATGGGGCTTAACGATCGCCTTATACATGTATAGCACACGCGTTTGCCGGATGCGAATCTCTCATTTGACACTAGCACATGCTCTCTCATTGATAGGCAAGCCGATGTTCTTATTGGTTTTCAAGCAATGGTTCCCATTGGTCGGATCGCAAGGATTCTCATTGGTCGGAGGGAGTGTGTTCATTTTTTTTAGCCGATGTCGCTGGTTCTGACGAGCTGGGAGTGTCGCTATATCCGAAATTATCAAATTTCATGTCGCTATAACCGTTTTTCCATTACTAATGATATATAAGGAAAAAAAACGGGACTAAGAGATCATGTCTGTATAACTGAAATGTCGTTATATCCGTTGTCGTTATAAGTGGGCCGCACTGTACATCAAACATGGTTTCTATTCATAAGAAAGCATTCTATCTACAAATCATATGCTGTCAATTTATTATAAATGCACACGTATTAAAGTTAAAAAAGAAAAAAAAGAAAAAAAGAAACCAAAATGAAGGCGAACATTGTCCTAAATAGATAGCTTTTACGTAGCACAATATCAACCGAATGTGCTCAACGTGATTTTAAAAAAGTACTCAACCAACAGCAACACAAAACACTGAGGACGAGACAGGCCTACTGTTAGGCAAAAGTACAATTTTTTGGGACAGAGACAACATTGTTCACAGCCAGGAACTCATTTTAAACATGAGTGTGATTGAGAAAAAGTGAGTAAAGAGACTTTTCCAAGGACATAACTTCCTACCATCCCCAACTACACATTTCTAGATTTTCTTAACCCTTAGAAACCCAGCCCTCACAGATTTCATTACTAGTAAAGTCCCAGCCAAAGGGGCTTAACTCCATCATAATAAAGGATAGTACAAATAAAAAGATGCATTACTCATTTAATTTTTGAGTAACAATGAAGAACACAAAGGTTTAATGCATAGAAATGAATTGTTTTTTTATATGAAACCAAACAATTGTTTCTGTAGAATATATGTTTGTATGAAAAAAATCGAAAGTTGCTAAACCTAGTTTCTTCCAACTTCACTTCGTTCACCATCTTCCTCATCACACTCTCATCACTTTCACCTCTATTATCACCATCTCTTTCCGTTCCTACTAGTTCTAGCTGATAGTGATCTTGTTGATTCCATAAGAAACCAAGAAAATTGACATTTTTCAAATTTTGACACCCCCATGGCCTGAAAAAAAGCTTCAACTTCAAGAAATCGTAGCTCAGTCGTCAATCGATGGATTTTGACCTGGTAAAAAGAAAGTAGAAGCTTGTTATTCTACCAACCGGAAATGGAGAGGCACATATTGATATCTCCTCACTGGAAAGAGCTACATAGAAAAATATTAAGTGTTTCAAGGCACTAAGCATAACGGGCGATATGGGAGCCTACTGTAAAAGGCGATAGCGGAGGATATGAAAGTCTAGTGGTTAAACCAAATGTCTCTTCCTCCGAGTATCTCCATCTACTATGAACTCAATACCATTTTTTTTAATCAACAAAATCATAGTTCAACTAATTTTTTGAAAAGGGGATACTTCATCTGAGATCCTCACAAAAAGAGTGACAACCAGCTGGACTTTTATGAATACAATTGCACATAGCAGCAGCAAGTCTTAACAAGAACAGCCACATGGTTTGTCTATGTTTGTACATAATTATACTTTTACAAACAAAACATCAATATATTACAAATCCAGCATACAAAAATTTTAATGGAATGAGATGATCAAGTCAGAATGAATAGTAAAAGAAAAAATAGGTAAATGGGAAGCCTTAAAACAAAAATTCCAAAGCATAAAACATTAATGCATGTAGTTTGATATTGTAAAATACACGAAAGTGAATGAAACTTGTAATGAAACCACATGCAATTTAGAACAAAGCTCATGTGACATGGTAGCTGACAGTACCCATCAAAAGATTTATCAAAAATGTAATGTTTTCAATCAAGCACCCGTCAAAAGATTCATCAACAATGTAATGTTTTCATTTATTGATTGATTGATGTTTTCATTCCAGCACACATCAAAAGATTAAACAATAGAACAATATAAATCCACAAATCTGTTTTTGTGCCTTTGCAGAGATACATACACAGACGCATATCATCAGTGTAGTTCTATTAATGCATAACTACAAATTTTCAATTTTTCAAATCAAGGCAAATTTAATTGAAAGTCACTCACAGCATTTTTAAGAAAAGCTTTGGGTTGAAAACGAGAAAATCTGTAAATTTGAAGCTTTATGTTTATAGAATGACAATGAAAATATGTGAGAATTATTCAAATTATTTATACCAGTACTTGATTTCTTTTTTTTTTTTTTAATACTTTGAATATATGATCAAAATAAATATCATAATTAAAATTGATATTCTATATCAGAACAATGAACAAATGCTGCACTTCCTGGAGGACATATAACGCAGAATATTCATATTGAACTGAATCAAACCCAAAATCAAAATGTCTGCCGTTGCTGCATGATCACCTCACCTGAGTATTCTTAATGTCCTGATAGTAAGCAGAAGGGTCAATAGGGGTGGCCTCCTCTTTGAGCTTTGATGATATAGGACAGTTTAATGTAGCATACAGTCATTTTATTGCTATTTTTATCAGTATCATCATCACCACTGCCATTACCATTGTTGTGGCTATTATTGTTATTTTTCTTTTGCTTTTATGATTGTTAAGAATATATTATTAACTTTAATATAATAATTGTTATCATCGATCTACTATCCTAATCTACATTTCAATTTGATATGAGCATAATTTTTTGATTTGAGTAAATATACACTTAGGCCTGTATTTAACACAGCATTCTAGTTCTAGTTTCAATTGTTGATTTGATTTGCGAACCAGAATGCTAACAGTACAAAGCAAGACTGCCTTACAGATGTAGACCCATCCATCAAATTTGGTATAAAAGGAATCAGCATGGGGAGGGAGAGAGACTAACACTGATAGATGGACAGACAAACAGTCATCCAGTCAACATGATGAAAATAAGTTAAGGTGATTAGAGGAGATCATCTAGATTAGAACCCATCCACTCCTAGAAACAATTGAACAAATTTAACACAGACAAAAACATAAACAATTATTTTTGTTATTTCCTGACCTCAGATCAATTTCCCCACACAAAAACAACCAAGCATATAATATACACAGGCAACCACACACAAACACACACAAAAACTGTGATCACTTGCTAAATAGTTTTCAAAAATTGAAAGACCTTTGAGCATTCTGTGCAAGGGGTTTTTGGTGAGCAGTTCGACCAGTTTTTGCCGTCGCCTCCACATTTTATGGAAATCTCCAGGATGAAATACAAAACAATATCTGGGGTGATTATGTGATTCTCAAAGCCACAATATAAAGTCTTTAAGGATGAGACCTGTCTTCAATGGTAAGGCATAGAAACACTGATGGACTTTACCCTACTTTTCCTTTTCTTTTTTAAATCAGGAACAGAGACAATTAACAAAGAAAACATACCTTGAGAGATAAAGCAAGACAACACAAAGATTTAGCAGGGATGACAGGAGAGAAGGTGGATCTAATGGCAGTACAAGTCATGCATTAAAGATCATTTTGCAATTAGGTTGTCATATTTTCCACCAAAGTTTTATATTCTACAAGGAGAGAGGGAGGGTGGGACGGACAGACGGATGAACGGACGGACAGACAGACAGAGACAGAGTGTGTGGGAGGTGGGGAGGTGATCATGACAATCTTTTGAGAAGTTTAAAACTTGAGAATCATTTTTAACTGATCATAATCATAATCATAATCAAATAATTTGGACATTTATTTATTCATTCATTTATTTTTCTTTTTTTTTTCCCTTTCTGAAATGCTTACTTTGGCACGCAAATTATCTAATGATACTGCGATATATATATGTATATATATTATATGCTTCTTTTTACTAGTTAAAATGCCTTTCAGTTTTAGTTTTCATGTTTCACATGTACTATGTTTTACTTGTATGAATGTACAATAATTGCTCTGACAAAGGGACAATAAAAATTATTATTATAATCATTATTATTATTATTATTATTATTATTATTATTTATCTTATAATGTCCTTAAACAACAACGCAATGACAATAATAAATATGTCAAAGGCAATGATGGTGATGGCCATGAAGATAATGATGATACATAGTAACCGTCACACCTGTGCAGATTTCTTCTTGTTCCCAAGCTGGCGTCTTGATGGGGGCGGTGATTTTTCTAACACAAAGCTGTTCCTGCAATCCTGGATAGCCTCCACACACCGTAATTTCATCAGTACATCAGCAGATATAGAATGAATAATTGGAGGCCAAAATAATTATCAATATCAACTATTTGCCCACTTTTGCATTTAGGAGAAGAGAGCTTGGAGAAGGTGATATTTCAATAAGAATCATATACATGCTAACCAATACAATATGTTGCCATAGTCAGTAAAGGTCTTTGTAAAGGTAATTGAATGAATATAAAATGTGTGGCAGTCTGGCAAAAGCGCCCCAAAGACGCAAATCGTGGTGCTGAGCTAGAGGCCAAAATAGTTGGTTTTGGGCTAAAACACGAAAAATGAGTTCTTGGTATCAAATGAAAGTTCAACATCTCAACTCCAAAATATCCAAATATCATTGCCCAATTCAATCGTTAAATGTGTGTTTAAAGGTGATTTATCACCTATGGTCAGTCTGCAAAAGACTAATTGATTTGTTGACATCGCAACGACTCACCTCTGTCTTCTTTTGCCATTCATTTCTTGCCTAAATCTCTAGATTTAGACCGAATGCATTCCAATCAAAGAACTATTTTCATGCTTTCGTATTCTTACACTACAAGGTTTGGTAGTATTAATATATATATGTAAGCCTTCAAAGGGTTTACCAACCGATAGTAAAATACAGTCACCGGTTCTGGCTTTCCATCAACTAGATCTAGGCCTAGATCTAAAGATCTAGATCTAGATCTAGATCTACAGCGACATGAAAACACCGAATTTTTAAGAGTGTGACAAGGACAGCATTAAAAATTGTCATTATTGGATATTTTGACTCTTTTACAATTTTATAAGTTTAAATAATTGAGAATTGTGTGATTTGGGAGATAAACAAAACAACTTTTAAAGAGTGATCTTGTTACTTTGTTTACCATAACCACTGCGTGTTCAAAATGGCCGCCTCCATGAACAAGTCGGCGATTGCTAAACTCCTCAACTTGAATACAATACGTTCTGACGAAAATCAACTTCAGGACTTCATCAATTACTATTTTGGTGAAAGAGATGATGATTCAGATCTTTCAGATGTTAGACCTATTATCCTATCATTATTTCTTTTTATT